>VWZZ01004844.1:192156-209613 GCA_013399095.1 Psophia crepitans | reverse complement strand
ACATTTGTTTATTCCTTCTTAACTCCGTTACTCCCGAGGCGCTGCCACCATCGCTGACGGGCTCGGCCTTGGCCAGCGGTGGGTCCGTCTTGGAGCTGACTGGCGTTGGCTCTATCAGACACGGGAAACTTCTGGCAGCTTTTTGCAGAACCCGCCCGCCCTGTGGCCCCCCGCTACCAAAACCTTGCCACGCAAACCCACAACGCTGACTCAGCAGCAGTATCTATTTTTGTGTCCTAACACGAAGTGAAATTTAACCTGAAGTCGCTTTTCCTCCTCTTGCCTTCCCTGCTCCCATGACTGAATATTCTGCTCCCCCCCGGTACCTCCCCTGCAGATGACCCTGCCGTCGGTTGCCCCCTCCAGTCCAATGGACTGTCTGCTTCTGACTTTCTGTGAATCGTTTAAGGCCGTATGGTCCAGTTCCAGTGCATTAATTTCCCCTTTAAGTATAATCTATGCACATACCAAAATACAATATTTCAGTATAGAGCTCAACACTCTCGAACGGTGATTCAAGGTTCATCTTGGTACTGGTTCTTCTCAGTAGTTGTGATTCTTCTCGGAGCAGTGCTTTCGTTGTTAAAAACTCTGTTTCAGCAAGAAACTTAAGCACATATTCAACATGAAGCACAATAATCTTTATCCGTAAAAGCATTCACGATGCCTTCCCTGTGATTTACCTCTGTTTGTTCAACTGATTCAACTCACAAGTGTCATGACTCTTCCTTTTATTGAAAATCACTCTATTTATTGTGGAAAAAAACCCTGCAGTGTGATGTTTAATCAGAAAGACGTGATGGTTGGAGAATAAATCTTTCTCATTTTAAAACATTTATACAAGGAAAAGGAAAATCTATCAGAAGCCAGTGAGAGACTCTCCAGAGAACGGCAAACACAAGTTAAGGGCTGTGGAAGTTTCACTCCCAGGTTTGGTTTTGCTGTATGAAACATGAAGTTATAATTTTGTAAATCTTGTTTTTCATGATCCATTCCCCCAAGTAGCCTAGAAGTAGAATTTAATAGAAATAAAAGTAATGTTTTGACACATTATAATTTGTGCAGTGTATAGCAAAAATACCCTATAATTTGTGAAAGTCTAAAAATTAACAATAGAGTTAGAGCACGACATAAAACTACAGATCTATGGAATAAATAATTCTACAATTCTTAATTCTTAAGAACCTCTTTTTAGGGAAAAATATCAGTTTCACAGTAGAATTGAACACAGTTCTTTTCATAGAATCCCAGACTGGTTTGGGTTGGAAGAGACCACCAAGCCCATCTAGTTCCACTCCCTGCCGTGGGCAGGGACACCCTCCACTGGGGAAAGTGCTGGTGAAAATCCAGAACAGTTTACTCTTGCGGCCGTTCTGTATTCTGACTCCTGGTTAGTTATGTCATAGAATAGAATTGTTTGGGTTGGAAAAGACCTTTAAGATCATCGAGTCCAACCGTTAACCCAGTACTGCCAAGCCCACCACTAAGCTGTGTCCCTAATCACCACATCTACACATCTTTTAAATCCCTCCAGGGATGGTGACTCCACCACTTCCAATGATTGACAGCCCTTTAGGTGAAGAAATTTTTCCTAACATCCAATCTGAACCTCCCCTGGCACAACTTGAGGCCATTTCTGTATATTTATGAATGTGAAGATTGCGAAAGTGGATGTTGGGAAGACCAGGATGCACGTGTTTCTTGATCCCACCGGCTGAAGCAACCATGCCAGCTCTTGCCGACACTTGTGTGAGTGGATCTCTGGTGGTCCAGCATCTTCCTGGGGTGTGAGAAGGGGTTTTACTCCTGACTACAAAAACTCTATAGCCAGGTCGATCAATCAAGCAATATTATGTTGAGTTTTATACGGTCCTTTATGGCAGAGCAAACAGTATTTGGCTGAAAGTCGGTGCTAATGATAGCGCTTTGTACAAGAGCTGGAGACAAGTACTGACAAGGTACGTGCTGGTGGTGGTACTTGATAGTCCGTCAACTTTGTGGCCAAACGTTGTTTACAACAGGCGCTAACAGCAGCACGGTGATGGTTATTCAAGGCTTTAAAGTCTCCTAAATTAATAAATGTTACCTCTTGATGGTTTCAGTTTCGTTTGTCCCTTGAAGGTTTTCTTTCCTCCCCTGTGCTCGGCGTAGCTCAATCCGGATCTAGCAATTCTTTTAAACGGGCAAGCAATTAAATTTCTCAGCATAATTCACCGGCTTTATTGTTTTGCCTGGTATGAAGACTTGCTACTCCCATAATTGGGATAAGTGTTTTCATTGTGTTCTATTGCTAATAAAATAGTTGCGACTCAACATCTTGCTGGCTCAAAATAGCTAGACCTCGGGCCTAATTACAGAGTTTTCTTTTGCTTAAGATCGTGTGCGATGGAGGTTGAAAGAGTTTGTTTCCAAGGAAACAAATGCACTGCACTTGCCTCGCATCAAATGTTTCCTGTAAGAAAATGCCATAACCAGGCTCTCGGGAGAGAAAAGTGTCGGGCGGTAACGGCGGCCCGTGCGGAGCCTTTTTCTAAAAACGTCTGGGTTCGTGTTTTCCTGAAACTGGGACTGTGTTTCTCAAATCACTGTTTGGGTGCGTGAAAAAAGCGGCGTAGCGTCAGCACCCTGATTCTGGCGTCTCAGGCTTTGTCACCCCGGCTCAGCAGGGTTTCTTCCCTTCAGGTGTCGTGAGGGCTCTTGCAAGAATGTGCGGTGCTGTGGGAGCACCCTTCACAGTTACACTAATGCACTGTTTTATATTCCAGCCCTACTTTTACGTGTAGCTCTTATTTTCCGTGTTGGATAAAGAAAGTCTCCATAATACGGGCAGACGTATTTTTGTGAGTTTTATGTGTCGCCGCTGTCAGGTCCACAAAACCCTTTGCAGATGCGATGTGCTTTGGGCTGAGGAGTGCAGAGGGGAGGTGCTTCCTGATTTCCTGCCCTTTTTGCTGAAATTTGGTTTTGTCAGGGGAATGGGAACAATTGTTTTAAAATTGTAGCAGAGGGCAAATAGATTGGAAAGAGTCCCGATGCCAAAGTTAAGGTTTTTATGTGTGTGGGTTGGGCTTTTCTCCCCCCAAAGTCGGAAACATTTCGGAAGCGCGTGCCTTCTCCCTGTTCCTGAGACAGTGACATTTAGAGGGTAGGGAACGTAAGTGATAAGGTATAGCAGTTAAATATATACACTCACGATGCCGGGCGTCGTTGTGGACTATTCTCAGATGCATGAGTAAGGACTTAAACTTCTTCATGAAATCTCTTCTGGGAACCGTATTTTTTTGTCACCTACCATAGGTCATCCCGAAAGCTGAACAAGAGCAGCCCATAGGAAAAATGATTAAGGCTGGTGGGCAAGGCTCTTCTGAGGCCACCTCTGCCACGAGCCATTGTGCAGAACAGGTCTGTCCTTCTTACCAGGTCCTGGGCTACATAGAACTGAAAACCTCATTTTAGCTGTGGTGTCTCTAGAAACTCTGTTTTGACCTGTAGTGTTGAACTGCACAGTCAAGGTAGATTAATCAATTTATCTATTTGAAATTAATATGTATGTATCAAATTATTATTAATAAATATATTATTGAATTTATCTTTCAAAATGTTGCAATAATGCCACACTTCAGTAAAAGAGATGTATGGAGGCCCCGTCCCTGGCAGTGCCCAAGGCCAGGCTGGATGGGGCTTTGGGCAGCCTGGGCTGGTGGGGGGTGTCCCTGCCCATGGCAGGGGGTGGCGCTGGGTGGACTGGGAGATCCCTTCCCACCCAAACCAGTCTGGGGTTCTGTGAAACACTTTCTGTACTGCTACGTGATACAAACCTTCAGTGCACATGTAAATGACAGACGGGTACGCGTGCTTGCGTGAAGCCGATCCTGATGACACTGCCTTTGAAAGTGCTCTGCCTGGAACAGAAGTAGATACTCCCTCAAATTCCGTCTGGACATGGTTCTCTAATTCGATTCAACCCGGACAATAAACTTAGTAAATAAAGAAATAATAATGGCTTTAAGAAGTCCTTTCCCTCCATGGAGCCATTATCTCCTTGATACAACTTCCACGTATGCTGCTTCGTGTTTGCCAACCTGTGTGTTAGGCAACGGTTAATATTCTCTCGGTTTCGCCTTGCTTGGCCGCTGAAGGGTTTCAGTGGGGTTCCCCGTGCTCCCCGTGCTCAGGGCTTTGCCGCTGCGCAGAAACAGAGACCGCGGCTCAGCCAACGCAGCCGAAAAGGAGAAAACATCCCGCGCTCAGCAAACCACCGCTACTCCTTTCACGCCCCCAACTGAAGGCGAATTAAAACCAGACACCAGCAGTGCCAGGAGCGCTGAGGGGAGGTAGAAGTACCCACAGCACGTCTAAGCTGCCCTGGAGCTCGCCCGCCTTGGACCTGCTTCAGAGCAAATTATTGCCATGTGCGGCATGTATTTCACAGTGTGCTGCGCTCCGTGACAGGCATTCAGTGACAAAGCATGACTGACTTTGTGTAGCTAACTCTGGGAAGTGTTCTGGGATAATGATGGCGCATTCACTGTTTTCACAGTATTTAATAATTATCATTGTTCGGATTTTTCACCGTTTTAGCACTCCAAAATCTTCTGGCTTGGATGAATGCACGGAGACATGCATATTATTCTGCTGCTGGAAGTTAAAATGAGAGTAATTTCAATATGAAAAATTCAACTATTGTCAATATAAGTTACTTCTTTGTCACAGAAATATCATATATCATTGAGAGGGACGTTTCCATATGCCAAGGAAATGATGCATTAAACGAAGTCTTAACATGGGCAAGTTTTGCAATACTGTCTTAGCCTTTTCAGTTTTCAGAAGGAACCTGAAGGTTCCCTGCTTTTCAGGGTTCAAGGTATTCTCTAGAGTGAAAATCAGGGATTGTGCTAGCTGGACAAGGCAGATGAAGAGCCTTGTTCCCAGGCTTGTAGGAAAGAGCTTTCTCTCTGCGCTGCCCTGAGGGGCGGCACTCGGTTTCTCAAGGCACACAGATGAGCGCCGTTCCTCAGGGGTCGGTGCTGGGACCGGTGCTGTTTAACACGTTTGTCGGCAACATGGGCAGTGGGATCGAGGGCACCCTCAGCAAGTTGCCGACAACACCGAGCTGTGTGGTGGGTCGACATGCTGGAGGGAAGGGATGGCATCCAGAGGGACCTGGGCAGGCTGGAGAGGTGGGACCGTGCGATCTGCATGACATTCAGCAGGGCCAAGTACAAGGTCCTACACATGGGTGGGCACAAGCCCAAGCACAGCTACAGGATGGGCAGGGAATGGATGGGGAGCAGCCCTGAGGAGAAGGGCTTGGGGGTGTTGGTGAACGAGAAGCTCAGCATGAGCCGGCAGTGTGTGCTGGCAGCCCAGAAAGCCCCCCGTGTCCTGGGCTGCATCCCCAGCAGCGGGACCAGCAGGGCCAGGGAGGGGATTCTGCCCCTCTGCCCCGCTCTGCTGAGACCCCCCTGCAGTGCTGCCTCCAGCTCGGGGGGCCCCAGGGCAGGAAGGACACGGAGCTGCTGGAGCGAGGCCAGAGGAGGCCCCGGAGATGCTGCGAGGGCTGGAGCCCCTCTGCTCTGGAGCCAGGCTGAGGGAGCTGGGCTTGTCCAGCCTGGAGCAGAGAAGGCTGCGGGGAGCCCTTGGAGCCCCTCCCAGTGCCTGCAGGGGCTGCAGGAAAGCTGGAGAGGGGCTGGTTGCAGGGCAGGGGGGGCCAGGCCAAGGGGAAGGGCCTGAAGCTGCAGGAGGGGAGCTGGAGCTGAGCTGGGAGGCAGCAATCCTTCCCTGGGAGGGTGCTGAGGCCCTGGCACAGGGTGCCCCGAGAAGCTGTGGCTGCCCCTGGCTCCCTGGCAGTGCCCAAGGCCAGGTTGGATGGGGCTTTGGGCAGCCTGGGCTGGTGGGGGGTGTCCCTGCCCATGGCAGGGGGTTGGAACTGGGTGGGCTGGGAGCTCCCTTCCCACCCAAACCAGCCTGGGGTTCTGGGATTCTACCTGTGTTCTCACTTCCATCTGGCTGTGGTAAGGATGTGGGGATGGGAACAGGGGTGATGAGCTGTGTTGGGACCAGCTGCCTGCCAGGAGCTGGTGGTGCCTGTTTTGTGTCCAGATTCATGGTGAAATTGCAAACATTTGGAAGCTTTTCCTCATGGGATTCACTTGGGATCACCATGGCCACGGCCAGTGGTGGATGTTAAAAAGCTTGCTTGCAACTGAGGCAGCATATGGAGAACGTGATTAAATTTTCCTGGCTGTTCTGGGGCTTCTTCCCTGTCACAAAATCAGATTAAGTAGAAAATATTTTAAAATATTTTCATGTAGATGGATTTGTACTCACAGGAAATTGAGAGCACGATGGGAGTTAACATCACAGGGGAGAGCAGAAAGGAGCAGTGTGAGTGCCTGAGGAAGCTGCTGCTTTCCCCCGGCTCCTGTCAGGAAACAGCTCCTTAAGTACTGCGCTCCGCAATTGTCATCTGCTTGTTTTAACACAAAATGCCATCGTGTAAAAATACCCCTTCTTCAGTCAAGGAGACGTGAAAGCTAATGCTCTCCAAAACTACAGCTTAAAGGGTTGAAGGCACACACAGAAAAAAAAAAAAAGAAAAGAAAGTGTTGAGGGTTATAAGTCACAATATTGTGACCTGTGTTAAAGAGGCAATTATTTTTTTCACGTATGAATCGGTGCCGTAGATAAGGTGTTACAGGAGCCAGCAAAGCGCGTTGCTGCTGAGCGCCTTCACGCCTGCCACCCCGGTCCCCGTGCTTTATCACGTCCAGAACCCGGCCCGTAGCGTGGGCACCTCGAGTCCAGCTTCAGATGCTCGAGTGCGCACACGCCAGGGCCCGTCAGAGCCCGGGGCCCTGTGCCTGGGGTTGGTTCCTCACCCAGAAGACATCCAGCCTGGGGCGGGGCTCGGCTTTCTTCCCGGCCTGCAGCAGGGAGTGGGGAGCTGGAAGAGTGTGCCGGCGTCGGGTGGTCGTTCAGCATCTGCTTTTCCAGATGGCTCCGCCGATGGAGGGGTGACCCGGCGTCATAGCTTGGGAAGCCTCATGATGCTTGATCAGTTACTGCCTAACTACTCTGAGATGCCTCCTATCTAGTTATTGGTCTGCTTACAGGTGACGGTGTTCCGACAGGCAAGGGGATACAGCACGTTTGCTCTGTTACTTCATTTAATTCCATCCGAAAAGCAGCCATCAGTGTTTCTTCCCTAACCGAGGTGATACCGCACCTGCGTCTCCAAAGAAGCAGAGCGTCGAGAGCAAATAAATTTCATCTTAGGCGCAAAGCTCCTTTTGAAAAATTTGTGGTAGCTTCTGCTTCCATCAGATAAATGATGCCCGGGTTCGGTTTAGTCACCTCGCACGCCGCGCTGGGAGCTCACATCCCCTGCAGCATCTCTTCCACAAATTGGTTTGCGAAAGCTTTAGAGGTTGGAAGAAGCTGAAGTGGAACATGAAATTAAAGCTCCCTAAAGATGCAATAAAATTGTAGATCAAACTGTAATCCAGATGGAAACCTGCGCTGTGCACGTACTCCTGTATAGAGCACATTCCCAGCTTGGAGATTTTGGTGTCCTCTCACCAAAAATGTGCATTCTAAAGATGTCATCATATATGCTGTTGACATAAAATAGATAAAAACTCTCCCACTAATTAATTGCAAGCTAAGTCAGTACTAAGACCCTTTGGAGATGGTTATGAAGAACGTGGCGCTGGGTATTCGCAAACCAGCTGCTGTTGTTGATTCATTAGGTTATTTCTGTTGGAAGCTTTTCAGAAACATTCGCGGGGAAGTCGCAGGGTGGATCGAGTATCAGCGAGCTGATTTTTTGGTTTTGTTTTTTCTTTTTTTAGTTCCCACTGTTTCTTGTGCAGGCTCTTCCTGACTCTCTCCCCCTTGGCCACAGCACTCTGGGGCATCGTCGGTGGCTCACCTGCTCTGACGTCTGCCCCCACCAACTCCTCTTCGCTTTCTGCCTCCCGTATCATCTTAAACCTGCCGGGCAGGCGAGGCAGGATGAGGGACCGTTCTCTGGGATGAATTGGGAGCGCTGGCTTCCGCGTGAGGTTATCCCGACAGCAGCCGAGCACTTCTGAGCCTGGCTATCGCTTTGATGGGAGCTGCCGTTTGGTCCTTTCCCTGCCCGATCCCATACCGCCTGCTGCTTGCTTTAATGCCACACCAGTCCCTCAGCTCAAAGGCATCGTGTACATTTTTTTATGTAAACGCTGCTTTTCTGGGCTGTGGTACGACGTAAGAGCCGGGTCCAGCACGTCGGTGCAGACTCGGCAGTGCAGGAGGCGATGCCCTGCGCGTCGCTCTGTGCCCGGGCACGCTTCGCCCTGTGCGGTGGCCAGCGGCAGCGGGCAGAGAGGTTTGGGGGGTTCCCCTGGGGAAACGGGCTGTTTCTCTCTGTTCTGAAGACAAACCGTCTCTCGGATTTAGCCCCTTTTGTGTGAACGGTTTGCTTTGGAACACCTCCTCCTCCACCTGAAGTTCCTTGGCTTGAGCGTTACCCATTTGAAAATAGAGTTTCGTGCAGGGGAAGAGGCGCAGGAAGGTGTTGGTGAGAAAGATGGAGGTGATGGATCTGTTTGAAAAAGAAGAGTCATCCTGGGGGGCACTTTGGTTTTGCATTTGTGGAGGAGAGATTCAGGTTTATTGGCAGCATCCCTCCAGAAGCTGAAGTTTCCTGCTGCCAGATGCCTTTCAGTGATTCCACTTTTGGAGCTGCTTGTGCCACCTCCCGCCGGTATTTATCCGGAGCTCTGCAGAGCGAGTTCACCGCGAGTGTGAGGCGATGAGAGGGAGCCCATCATTCACGTTGAGCACCTCCCAGACACCCGTGGCGGAGGTGTAAGTGGCTGCACCAGCCGCAGAGCAGGGGAACAAGCAGCCCTGAACAGCGGAGGTGACGATTAAACAGTCATCTGCAGTGACAAGAGATTTCTGCGAGCCTGTCCCTAATGAACATGTACCTGTAATTACGCTTGCTGCTTTCTGCAGGGCACCGCTCGCCTTAGCTCAGACTTGTGTTCCTGCGGGGTCTTCGGCAAATGCGTCTTGCGGAAGAGTCCGTGAGAGATCAGATCGGGTTTTGGAGCCGGTAATTTCCTGGCACACCAAATTACCTGCAGCTTTCAAGTTAGCTTGTATAGATTATGATTTGGTGAACAAAATTCCAGAACTTAAGAAAAATAGGTTATCTGAAAATGATGTTTGATGAGCTAATTATTTTGATTATATATGCTCGCTGCTTACATTTCTTAAATAAGTATATTTTTCAGTATTACACGGAGAACGCTGGTATTGAATGTAGGGGTTGATAAGGTAATGTTCCTGCAGCTCTTGGGTCAGTCCTTGGGCAGAGGACTGTTTCAGAGGGAAAAAGGAAATTAGAATTGCAAATCAGTATTTCATCATTATGGATCAGCGTGGCCAGGAAGAAAGAATGAGTGAGAAGCTTCTGCGTGGCTGAGCAGTTGGTTCGGTGCGCCAGCCATCGCGTCCTTTCCAAATCAATAGATAGCTTTGTCCTCCGCAAAGCGGCCTGTGGCAGCGGCGTGTGACAGAAAAAAGAGCCCGACAATATAAACGTTTGCAAAAGGGTCGATACCGCTCTGCAAAACAGCTAATAAAGCACCGGGGAGCAGCGTCGGAGCACAAGTTCCTTTCTGAGAGGTTTTCATGCTTTTCCATGATCAGCCGGGGTGTTTGCGTGTCACCCTGGTTATTCCACTCTTAACAACCAGGAGGAGGATGAAATAGTCCTCTAGATGGGTTTAGTTCACAGATTCCCAGATTCACAGAGGGGTGGGATTGGAAGGGACATCTGGAGATCACCTAGTCCAACCCCCTGCCAGAGCAGGATCACCCAGAGCAGATCACACAGGAACAAGTCCAGGCGGCTTTTGAGTGTCTCCAGAGAAGGAGACTCCCCCCCTCTCTGGGCAGCCTGTCCCAGGGCTCTGTTCCCCTCACCATGAAGAAGTGTTTCCTCATGTTTGGGTTGAGCCTTGTGTTTTCCAGTTTATGGCCATTGCCCCTCATCCTGTCCCTGGGCACCACTGAGAAGAGCCCGGCCCCATCTGCCTGACACCCACCCTCTCGATACTGATAAGTTGTTTGTTTATTTATTCATCTGGGGTGAAAACCCCCGTACGCTCTTGCCTTAACACATGCCCTTTAGTCTGGAGAGAGCGAGCATCGAACGCCCGTGTTTTTACAGTGGCTCTGCGCTGCTGCGTTGTCTCGAGATGCCCGACGTACCAGCTGATTTCTTCCAGGCCGCTGTGGCCGTGCCTTTCGAGGACAGAGAACGTTCCTGAGCCTTCGCAGCGACCTGCTGTTGATTGAGGGAATGAAGGTAACGGAGCGCTGGAGGGCCTGGAGTGTTTCAAGCCAGCGGGATGACGGGCCAGCTGCGCAATAGCTGCGTTGTGTAACTTTTCCGAAAGACGTGGAAAAACCTTTCGTGCTGGTTTTCTCGCAAATGGTTTTGAAGAGCCTGTGCAATTTCTCACAAAACGCCTGATGTTTCCCTGGCGGAGCATGGGTTTGGGGGCTGCCAGGATGGACCGATGGGACTAGGACTCATCGTTAGGAGCACTTGCAAAGCCACTTTATCCTCTAATTAATAACCACATTAAGTATGTAGATGTGGCACCCAATGGATAAAATCAAAATTAACAATTTGACGATGTTTTTGAAGTGTGTAGGATTAGGAGACAGGGCACTCAGCGGTGCTTAGACCCAGAAGTGAGGTAGAAGTGGGTTCTGATCATAGCCCTGAGAGTTACACTCATTTGTGTCATGTGGATACTGCAATTGCTAGTCTTTCATTTGGGTCTTTAGTGGAGGGTAATTATTCAACTGTCTGAGAAGCTATAGGAGAAAAAAAAAGCCAGGAGAATGACTTATTATCCTTCCCACCCAGCCACCGTTTGATTACTGCCATGTTCCCTGCAATTATCCACATCAAGTTCAGGATGCTCGATGAAGGGAGGGGGTTGGAGCGAGAAGGGAGATACCAGACGAATGGGAGCAGGAGAGAAAATGCAGAATCTCGGCGTGCTAGGGGAGAAGAGAAGCAGTAGCGCACAAAAACGTCTGATGCCAAATTAGCAGTGAATTAATTTTGCCTTTTTCACCAGTAATGATGAAGTCCAACGTGGCAGACTTACTAGTCGAGAGGGACGTGCTGGTGTTGTCCCACGCCCGGGGGGCAGAGGGCACAGCCGTGTCAAGCCTGGCGGTGTGTTACTGTACCAGCCCAAGAGCTGGGGAAAAGTTAAATGGGCAGAATGATGCTGGGCCAGAGGAGGACACTGAAAAGGAATTTCCCCGAGTCACATGAAATCCTGAGAGTTTTCAGCTTGTTGGGTGCAGATTGGATGCGAAGCCCGGGGAGTGAGGGGTGGGAGGGTTTTGGGGCGACAGTGGTTTGTTGCTCCCCAAGCCCACACTGGTGGCACGTCCGTTGGGAATGGTCCGGAGGCTTGGGTTAAGCTCATTATGTGAGCTGAACTTCTCTTACTTGATAGCAAATTCAGTTTCAGTGTACGGAAGAAGTCTGTGATGCTGGGCTTTGGTGCACCAAGGAAACGGAGGGCACGGCGCTCTCGAAATTCCCGCGTCGTTAAGAAACGCCTGAAATACCTTCTGAGAGGAGTTATGAACAGTGTCCAAACCAACGTGCATTTCCAGCAGAATAAACGTCCCCTTTGAAAGCATAAATGCCCTTTCTGAAGCCAGTGGCAGCCGAACCGACGCCTGTGCCGGCGCTGTGTGCGAACGGCCGCTGGTGCCGCTGCCTGTTGTGCCAGCGGTACAGTCGGCAGGCAGGGGTCGAAGGCGTGCACGTGTCATCTGTGTGTCTGTGTGCTTACCTCCATCCGTGCATGTTTGTGGGCTTTTTCCATACGTAAGAGGCGTAGCGGTCTGCACAGGTTTGGAAGCAAAACTGGTCACCGCTGCCTGTGAAACTGGCTCCT
This sequence comes from Psophia crepitans, assembly GCA_013399095.1. Taxonomy (NCBI): domain Eukaryota; kingdom Metazoa; phylum Chordata; class Aves; order Gruiformes; family Psophiidae; genus Psophia; species Psophia crepitans. The sequence goes on along the minus strand of VWZZ01004844.1, from coordinate 197,620 downwards.
TCCTGAACAAACTGGGAAAAGTGGAGACGCACGAAGCGGGCGGGAGGTGCGAACCGTTTGCGTGTTGATGGTCCGTGCTCCGCCTTACAGGCACACTTCTTAGTACGCTTCTCGTTTGTGCCTGCGTTTTTATAAAATGCTTTTTCATGTCAATAGGATAAATATATGGTTTAATGTTTCATCCGACAGTTCCAGAAGAGGGGCACGTCGTTTTTCCAGTCTGGGTTTTTTCTTGGCTTTGGCGGTGTCAGTGCGAACTGTGGAGTTGTGACAGTACGGACGGACGTTTCCCTGACGTAGTACGTACTGACATTTCCCATCTACCCCTTCCTCTGTATTTTGAAATTAGATTTGAGACCCTAATTAAGAAAACGGTTATTCATTCACCTTTCCAGTTTGGACCCGCAGTGCGCGGGCAGGGCGGTCCGGCAGGGTCCAGGTCTCGGTGTGGGGATGACGCTCCTCGAGCCGTGGCGTGCGATCGCTTGCTCAGTGCCCCGGGCTGCTGGGCTGCCGTGCTGCCCCCCCCCCGTCCTGCTTCAGGCACCCTCCTCTGCCTGGGTAGGGAACATCTTGCATCACTTAGGACTCTGATGAAACGTAAAGCCTATTTATATACCACCTGGCGTGCCCCCTTCCTCGCCCCCGCGTTGGGGTGGACGGAGGTGCTGCGGGGCAGGGATGCGTGGGCAGATCCCCTTTCTGCATTCCCAAACCCTCGCGCTGTCGCTGCTGGAAGTGCTTTAAGTTCTCCTGTGTGTAACCAGCCCTCCCTTTGTCCCCAGATCCCCTCACTGGCTCTGCAGCCCCAGCGCCGACTCCGGCGGAGGTGCAGCCTCGCCGAGCGCCGGCGGCAGCCCCGGAGCGGGTGCGTGGCGGGGGGCTGGCAGCCAAGCCCCGGGCTGCGCTGCTGCAGAAAGCCCTGATTTCGGGAGCTGCTCCCCACGCGGCTCTGTGGCGGCTGTCTTCCCACCACCCACCCCCTGACGTCTCGATGCACCAGGGAGCTGCGCTGGGTTTGATGTTTAGCGGCGGGATTTAGATGTAAATCTTGTAAAATTCCATTTTATGCAGAGACACGCAAATCTGCTCTCGCTCAAAGGCTCCGGGTGAAGTTGCAGCTGCGGACGTACCTGCTCGGAGGATTTTCCTGCAGGCAGAGCACCTCTCCAGGCAGGCGGAGGGAGGGCTGGAGAGGCAGCTAGGGATCCCATCCAGAAACACAGACCCGTCCCCGAGGGACGGGAATAACGCAGAGCACACCCCTGGTTGTGCAGAGTGACCCCTTGCAGGGAGCCTGCAACCCTCCGAAAGCTTTGCTGGTTCTCCTAGTTTGGTGGGATGGATAAACCGGGCTTTTTGCTGTAGAGACGTGCCCCCCCCCACCCATAACCCCTAACCTGGGCAGGGACCTGGGTCCCCCGCCATATCTGCCTGCACCCGTGTCACTGTGGGATCCTCATCCCTCGCACGCACGGTGTGGAGCGGGTTGCGCGGGAGGGACCTGGCAGCCGAGTTTCTGCAGCATCAGAAAACTTGGATTCGTCTGCGAAGGCGGTGAGTGAACGAGGGATGTGACCTGGAGAGGATAAACAGGAAAATGGGGATGTTTCTCCAGTTTGGAAAAGGCTTGCTTTTTTTCCCTCCTCTGTCTCAGGATCACTGGAAGGGATTATACAAATGAGAGCAGGAAACTGCAGTCAGGGCTTTGCCAGAAATAGATTATTTATTATTTTTTTTCCTTCTGATATAAATGAAGAAATATGGGAGCCCATAGAGGCTGTTCCACATGCACCCTCACATTCTGATTGCCAGGTCATTTGCATTCGTATATAGAGTGACATCCACCCTGCAATGGGAGTTGACATGTAATCAGAAAGAACAAAAACTCCTGGAAACATCGACGTGCCACTGATACAACTTCCGAAGGGCAGGAGTTTGGAATAAGTGGGAAATGCGCTGGATGTTTTCGGACGAGTAGAAGAGAAGTATCATTTTGGAAGATGTTAAATATTAATTTTTTACCTAATCGCCGTCATTCCTGGATTTGGTAAGTATTACTTGGTTTTGTCCGGATCAGAACAGTTTTGGTGGGCAAACGAGCTCGAAAGCGCACGGGTTTACGTTTGCCAAGAGCAGCTGCTGAGCAGCAGCGCTGCTAAGGCTGTGCGTGTTCCTCACGCTGTAAAATTGTCACGGTGCTGCCGGAATATTTTCTTTCCCTTTATCTTTCCCGATCAGATTTGGATCTCCCAACGCACCCTCATGACGCCTAGCAGTTGGGGGGGTGGGGTGAAAAGGGTGCAAAGTTTTGTGTTGTGCTTCGTTATTTTTGTTGCACCGTGTGTACGGGCATCAGTTTTCATTTAGAAAAGTAACGAGTCGCTAAAAAGGTCTTTTCACTTGGGCGATGTCACGGTGTCACCTCTGTACCTTCTCACGTCCGGTGTCACTACTGTCGCATTTCAATAAGCAGATGGAGCTGCCGCTGCTGTGAGCCGGCGGTGCTGGGGCAGAGGGAGGTGTGAGGGGGACCTGGGGGCACGTCCCGCAGCGGGAACCGTACGCAGGTTGCGTTTGATGGACTGCGCCGAGCCCGCTTCCCTTCGTACGGGTAAAGCTCCGCTGCTGGGGTTCAGGTGGGAGGGGTGATGTCTAGGCTCTTATGTGTAATCTGTGTGCTCGATACAGCATCTTGTAAGAATATCACATGCAGAGAGAATTTGATATTCTAGATATTCAAATACTGCCCTCTGTAATCTTACCTGTACACGTATATATTCTGGTCTTACACCGAATTTATTCTACATAATCTGATTATTGCTTATAATCGTTTAATGATGGCTCCTTCTGCGTTAGGCTCTGAGATGAACCTGTAGCTCAGTGTTTGTGTATATTAATAAAAACACCGAGGCTCCGAGTCTTTGAACGGTGCTGTAAAGATCCGCAGATATCTTTCCCTCTCCGGAGCGCAGAGTCTGCTCACCGGGAAGAGCCGTGTGCGGTGTTTCAGGAACAGGAGAATGGAAAGGTAAATATTTAGAGAAAAGGAAAAGCACATCACTATATTATTCGAAGATCTCTGGTTAAAGCAAATGTTAAGAAAGGAAGAAACAGGGGCCCCTGTAAACAAGGAGGCAGCAAGAAGGGGAAGGAAGGAGGGTCCCACCGGTTGCTTGAGTTCCCCGTGGGAGGTGCCGCGTGTCCTCGCTTCCCCAGGACCGGTTCCCGCTGGTGTGAGGTTTTCTGAATTAAAAAACCCAACGGTGTCTGTCATTACATCCCATAACCATTAGGGCTGTGTCTTCTGCGCTCGGGCAGGCGTGGATGAATCAGTCCGTAGCTGAGATGGGGAAGATGGCTCTTTCTCCGTTGCGCTGTGGGTTGGGATGGATGGCGAGGTCGGTCTCCCTCCTGCTGCGGGCTGTGCCAGCCTGGGGGAGCCACGGTGGGTGGCACGGTGCAGAGACCCCCAGTCCTGCTACAGGACAGACCTGGTGGCACGTGTCACCTCACCCCTTCACACTGCCACTGTGTGCTCGGGAGGGTGAAGGGTGCTGGTAGCATGGGTTCCTGCCCAGCCAAAGAGGTCCAGCACGTGCTGCTCGGGTGGGTCTGCTGGTGACCGTACGTGCTCGCTCCCTTTGACTCGTGTGTTCACTCCCAAGCAGATGTGACACTTGCAGAGAAATGAGGGCCATGTAATCAAGGTGTCTGGTGGACAATTGTAGTTTCATCCAGCATTCGTCATCTTTGTACCAGCACACTTTCTCCGTACTTACCTTTCCTTTCCCCATACGTGCCGTCGTCTGCAGTGGTGGAGCAGAGTTCAGATGTGACCTCCAGGCATGCACGCTGAACATCCTAGCAGGATCTCGACAACCAGCGGCCACGGGAGTGTCAGAATCTGTAAAACGTTGCTCCTGCAAAATTGGTTGTGTGCGTGAGCAAGGCCATGGGGGATGCGGTCCGGCGCCGGCAGATGGGGCTGGGCAGGGACGACGTGCCTTTGCTGCCGGCGCCCAGCGACGTGCCAGGTCTGAAGGAGGGAGATAAGTGAGGAGTCATGTGGCTGCGCCTGACGCAGCGGCAGGTGTTGCTGCGCGTTAGCAGAGCCCGGTTAGACCTATCTTGGAATTCCTGCCGTGGCTTCCCCTCGGCGTTTTGGCAGGGGGAGTTGTCGGCTTAATTTAGCAAGTTCCTCTTGAGGAGAAACCCCCGTCAGCGAAGATGGAGGGGTGTTGGACGAGGAGGAAATGGGTGGGAAGCGTTGATCGATTTGCCGGAATTACAAGTGCCAGGAAGAGGAGAGACCGCGTGCGTTAGTTACGGGCAGCGCGAGCGCCTGTGCCGAGCGGCGGGCGGCAGGGAAATACGCCTTTCGTTCGGAGAAGGGAGAAATACCCTTCTGCGATTGCAAGAGCGACATAAGTAATTTTAGCTCTAGGAAGGGCAGAACTGAAATCAATGCTCAACAGCACCGTGGTCCTAAGAGGGGGGGTTGTCAGAGACGGGTCCCGGAGACAAGCGGGGCCATCGGGGCCGATCTGATCAATCAGCAAAGTTTCAGGTAATGTAAAACTGTGCGGCTCAAAGGGAGCCCTGGTCAGGATATTGGTTTAAAAGGAGGGGATAGGGGTTGTCGTATAAAAATTCCCATAACCTGGGCATGGGGGAAATAAAGCCCATTCCTTGCCCCATGCTGGTCCAGTTACAATTTCAGACCGAGTCTTGTTAATCAGACCTTATTGCCCTCTACAACTACCTGAAAGGAAGTTGTGGTGAGCTGGGGGTTGGCCTCTTCTCGCAGATAACTAGTGACAGGACAAGGGGGAACGGCTGCAAGTTGCGCCAGGGGAGGTTCAGGTTGGAGATGAGGAGAAAATTCTTCTCTGAAAGGGTGGTCGGGCATTGGAACGGGTTGCCCAGGGAGGTGGTGGAGTCACCATCCCTGAGGGTGTTTAAGGAAAGGTTAGATGTGGTACTTAGGGACGTGGTTTAGTGGGTAATAGGTGGTGGGGCGATGGTTGGACTAGATGATCCTTGAGGTCACTTCCAACCTTAATGATTCTATTCTGTTCTGTTCTGTTCTATTCTATTCTATTCTATTCTATCATGACCCTTGTAACTTGTTCAGAGCACGCACTGGGGATGAGATTCGTTAATTACTGGTGGCCATTTGCACTGTTTCTTCAGGCATTTTGTTGTTCTTGAACAAATTTTTGGTCCTCTTCTGAGCTCCCCTTTCCTCTGCACCATCATGCATAAGCAAACTGTTGAACTAAACTTTTAAAAAAAGTGTTGTAGATGTTGGTGGAGGCGTAACTGTTCACAGCCCTGAACTATCCAATGTATTAAGTGCAGGGTCCTGCACGCAGGTTGCACAACCCCAAGCACAGCTCCAGGCTGGGCGGGGAATGGATGGAGAGCAGCCCCGAGGAGAAGGACTTGGGGTGCTGGGGGA
>VWZZ01004844.1:157814-192071 GCA_013399095.1 Psophia crepitans | reverse complement strand
CCAGAGGAGGCCCCGGAGATGCTGCGAGGGCTGGAGCCCCTCTGCTCTGGAGCCAGGCTGAGGGAGCTGGGCTTGTCCAGCCTGGAGCAGAGAAGGCTGCGGGGAGCCCTTGGAGCCCCTCCCAGTGCCTGCAGGGGCTGCAGGAAAGCTGGAGAGGGGCTGGTTGCAGGGCAGGGGGGGCCAGGCCAAGGGGAAGGGCCTGAAGCTGCAGGAGGGGAGCTGGAGCTGAGCTGGGAGGCAGCAATCCTTCCCTGGGAGGGTGCTGAGGCCCTGGCACAGGGTGCCCCAAGAAGCTGTGGCTGCCCCTGGCTCCCTGGCAGTGCCCAAGGCCAGGTTGGATGGGGCTTTGGGCAGCCGGGGCTGGTGGGGGGTGTTCCTGCCTGTGGCTGGGGGTTGGAACTAGATGGGCTTTGAGGTCCCTTCCCACCCAAACCAGTCTGGGGTTCTCTGATTCTAATTAAATTACACGAATCAAGCAAGTAACCGTTCCCTGCCAGGTGTGTATGCAAGTGAGCAAAGAACTGCTCCGCATGGCAAAGGGGTCGTTAAAACCAGATATTAACGATGCATTTCAGAGAAGTTGTTTAAACTGCAGCCTGGGGCCAGCCTGGGTGACCTTTAGGTTCAGAGCACCATGTTCTGCACCACGTTCAGGAGGGGATCTGGTGGCCCCCATCCACACGTGGGCATCGGTCGATGCTGCTTTGTGCTGTGCCGAGGGATGCTGCAATCTGCACGTGTTTATCGTAGGGCTGGTAACCACAGGATGCAAAGTAGCCATCCCGGCGTTAACTCTCCAACACACTCTCCAACCTCGTGGGTAAAAATCTGCTCTACCTTCACGTGATCTTGCCTTTCTGGGGCTTAGCCGTAACTTTAGACATACTCAAACACATTTTGCTTGTCTTCATATATTAATTCTGTAGCCTTCTATAAATAGGTAGTATCTTCAACAAAGAAGTGATTTATATGCAGAGGGTAGGTTTGAGAGACATAACTCAGAAATCTGTAGGCACAATTTAGAAAGAGAAAGCCAAATATTTCTCTTGCGCTCACAAGTGGCTGTAGGAAGCGTAAAGAATATGCTGCCGAAACGCGTCTGTGGCAAAGACAGTGCCTGGCTGGAACAGGATTCTTAACCGTCAGACGATGGGGATTTAATTGGGCCTGGGCAATGCAGCGTTTGCTTTCACTCCTTGAAAAGCTGCTGGAGGGTTCTGGTGGAGGAACGGTGCTTGGCATTCAGTGACCTTTCCCTTTTCCCCGTGCTGTAGCTCTTCAAGTTGTTTCTGGCTGTATTTTCACACGGGTCTTGCAAGGCAGAAGATGAGAGAGTATTTGAGGCTGCTCTTGTCGTATTTACATTATCATATTTACAGTAATTATCTTAACTTCCAGTGAAATAATCGACAGAACTTTATTTGGATGAGGAACTCGTTTTAGCCATGTTCATGTATATCTGTATCTGTCATGCACATTAAGTTATTTTTTGAGTCTTTTCCTCCTCCTTGTTGACTTGTCTAATCCTTACCTGCTGCAGATGCCCCGCGGTGTGTCAGTCCCATCACCAGATCAGGGTGAGCCGGGGTGGAGGAGCTGCCCTGGTCGCTCAGAGGACACTGCTCCCCAGCCTGGCTTTGGTGGGTCTCCAGCCAACACCTTCTGCTTTTCATGCCATCCAGGGATGACCAGGAAGCCATGTGACTTTCTCACATGAGTCCAGGTTCTCCTTGAGTGCTTTGGAGGGGAAGGCAGTGAGTGGTCTTTGTCCTAATGGAGGGGGGGGAAACCACTGGGTGCTCTGCTGGCTGACGAAGGTCTGCTGATTAGCTTCCCTGCTCTTCAGCTTCCAAGCATAGAATCACAGAATCCCAGACTGGTTTGGGTGGGAAGGGAGCTCCCAGCCCCACCCCTGCCGTGGGCAGGGACACCCCCCACCAGCCCAGGCTGCCCAAAGCCCCATCCAACCTGGCCTTGGGCACTGCCAGGGAGCCAGGGGCAGCCACAGCTTCTCGGGGCACCCTGTGCCAGGGCCTCAGCACCCTCCCAGGGAAGGATTGCTGCCTCCCAGCTCAGCTCCAGCTCCCCTCCTGCAGCTTCAGGCCCTTCCCCTTGGCCTGGCCCCCCCTGCCCTGCAACCAGCCCCTCTCCAGCTTTCCTGCAGCCCCTGCAGGCACTGCCAGGGGCTCCAAGGGCTCCCCGCAGCCTTCTCTGCTCCGGGCTGGACAAGCCCAGCTCCCTCAGCCTGGCTCCAGAGCAGAGGGGCTCCAGCCCTCGCAGCATCTCCGGGGTCTCCCCTGGACTCAGTGCATGCGTCTACAGCTCTGATTTTACACTTCGCTCATCACTAGCACGTACAACCTTGAGAGATTATTTTTCATAGCACTATAGAGAGTTAAGATAATCTTATTTCTTCCCACATAATTTTCCCCTCCCCACCCCGCACTTCCCTGCTATTCCAGCTGCCTCCTGAGCCCTTGTCCTGCCCACCACCATGTTTCCACCATGGCCACCTCTTCCTCCCAGCACCTCCCCATCTGTGGTGGCTTGGGAGACGCTGCCTGGCTCTTCAGACAAGTGCCGCCCAGAGCAGCCCGGGGCCGGGCCGCGCTGCCGCAGCCAGATGTAACATCTCAGCGGAGAAGGGCTGCAGGAACTGGGACAATTCCGTGATGAACCGAAGGTGCTGTGAGACGGGAACACGTGGCTTCACGGCACACGGCGGTCAGACAGCATCACGGGCCGGTTTCTTACTGACTTTGGTTTCATTTTTAACACTAAGATTGATAGAATTCACACATTTTCATATGCTTTCCTTTGAAAGAGGCTAAAAAAAGATAAACTTATTAAAGGCTTGCGGTCATTTTATTGTCTGGAACTTACAGTGAGAGCTACATGACAAAGCAGCAGAACCATACAAGTAACTGGGCGAGGGGGGGGGAAATATATCCTGTAAAATACTTATTAAATCCCTTTATAAGCCAAGCAACCGTTCTGTTACTTTGGAATTTTATTTTTTCTTCCAAAAAATGTAAAACTTACAGAATTTAGTGAAGAGCTTCAGCGCTTTAACACCTTCCCCATCTGCGGTTTTTAATACCGTTGTCAACATTAATTGTACTGAACGAAAAAAAGAACATATTCTCCCAGTGAAGGGGAGCGTTTGCCGTTGTAGACGCTGAAGCGGCTCCGGTGCAGCGCGGGGAGTGTGTGATGGATGGTACCTGCGTGAGCGGCCGCCCCGCGCGGAGCCGGGCGGGCTGGCTGCGGGGCCGCCGTCTCGCAGAGCGCTCGTTTCTCATTCCTCCGGCCCATTGACGTCACCGGGAGGTTTCAAACCGGCTCAGCGCGTCTAGTGAACTTGCACATAAATGAAATCATGAAAAACCAGAGAGGCAGCGATTCCTAACGCAGATTGTTGAGCGTCGGGAACCCTTCTCTTATTAAGAATAATTTTTTTTTAACCCTTTTGTACCTAAACGCAGAGGAGAGCTTTTAAGAAAGCGGCAGCCTCGATGCAAAGTGATTCTCAAGATGCAAACAAGGGCGTTGTGGTAAGAGAGTCACGTTTCCGAGACGTCTGTGCCTGGCGTGTCCTCGGGCCAGCGTCGGACGTGGGCTGCGTGCGTAAGGACGTGTGAGCTCCCGTTCCGGAGCGGGACTGATTCACAGGGGTGAGGCGCTGGTGGATAATTCACAAGAATAAAAACGAGTTTGGTTTGGGTTGTTTTTTTTTTCTCTCAGAAAACCTTTCCTGTTTTGTTTTACTTTCCCATCCTTTATCTAGTTAGTATTTAAACAAATAAAGCTGCAATTACAACAGCCACGGGGGATCATCTGTGATACACTGAACACAGACTATGAGAAAGGGGAGGTGGGAGGGGGCTGCAGGAGCAGACCTGCAGTTGCCTACCTGCCCCCCCCCAGCTGCTCATTATGAACGGCGCCATCGTGCAGCGTTTTCACAGTTGTGCCGGGTGTCTGCACAAACCAGCTGCAGATTTGTGAGGTCGGCGATGCTCCCGCTATGGCCCATAGATGCGCGGAAACGAAGCACAGCTCATTACAGCACTGCCTTGCTGGGAAGCGCCGGCACCCCCGCGCAGAGGGACGCTCTCTGCTGGTACCAAACAGCCCTTTTTACTGTAGCTCAGACGGTTTAGAACATAATTTTACAACGCTCATAAAAAATAAACGTGCTGTCGGCGTTGTTATATTACATGGGATGGTATCTTTTTGTGTGCTGCATTATGAGCTTCAGGATCTTTCTTTTCTATATGGTTGCCCTCAAAATTATGAAGGAAGGCGGGCTCGCTGCGAACCCGGGGGCGAGCAGGGCGTGGTTCGAGGTGGCTCTCGTTCCGTGGCAGCCAGACGCTGACATAAATCTGCCGTACTCCAGGGCTTCCCGGGATAGAACCAGTCGAAGCAGGGGTTGGATAATGATTATAGGTTTGGTTTTGCAGTGTGGGGAGAAAGATTTTTAATGCCACCTTATTTCCTTTAAAAAGTCCTTCTGCGGAATCTCTTCTAGATGAGGAGCAAATACCATGGCTGTAATTCCAAATCTGTGTGACCCAGCGCCGAGCGGGACGTAAGCGATGGCAGGACCGCTGCCGGTGGGAAAACACCGGGCTTAGTCCTCTGGGTTAAACTCAGGCTGAGCTTTGGACCTGGGGAGCAGAGGGCAGTGCCCAGCGTCCGTCCGTCGTGCTGTGGGCACGGTGCTGGTGAGGGTGCTCCCGCGCAGGGTGTACCTGGCTCTGTTCTGTGCAGCAGCCGCTCGAGCAGAAGAAAGCCGACAGGGAATGTCGCGTGGCCCCGGGAGCAGCTTCTTCATCTTTTGCGTCAGCGAGAGGGATAAATTGTGGGGGAGCGGTTCCTCGGTGCTGCAGAGCTGTTCCCAGGATGGCAGAACTGTAAATCAGGAGCTATGGGAGGGTGTCTTTACCAAAAAAATTCACTCGGCTCCTGGAATCCTGTGTGTATAACAAGCGCCAGGTCCGCAGGAACGCAGGATTTCACTCGTTCCTTCTGCAGGACCCAGGCTCCAAACCTGTAACAGCTAACTGCCCGGGGACTGCCTTACGTGCCACCGAGTTCGTAGCTAAAAGAAATCTGTATCCCAGTTATTAACCTCTGTAAAAGAGGTTTATGAAGGAAATCCTGATAAAGCTTTAGAAACAAGAATCCGCATTTCTAAGCCCGCCAAGATACAGGAGTGGGAAAAGCCCCAGAACTCTGAGAAGCACCAAGAGCTGTGTTCACATCCCCCGGTGCCGTGGCGCGGGGAGCGGTGGCCCGCACGCCCAGCATCTCTGCAGCAGTGGGAAGCAGCGCTGTGGAGAAGGACGGGGGAGACTCAGTCAGCGACAAGCTCCCCAGGCCCAGCAGTGCCCTCGTGGCCAAGAAGGCCAGTGGGGTCCTGGAGGGGGCATCAAGAAGAGCCTGACCAGCAGGTCGAGGGAGGTTCTCCTCCCCCTCTGCTCTGCCCTGGGGAGGCCACAGCTGGAGTTCTGTGGCCAGTTCTGGGCTCCCCAGTTCCAGACAGACTGGGAACTACTGGGGAGAGTCCAGCGGAGGGTGTGAGGATGATGATGGCTGGAGCATCTCTTGTCTGAGGGAAGGCTGAGAGAGCTGGGGCTGTTCAGCCTGCAGAGGAGAAGCCTGAGAGGGGATCTGATCAATGCTGATCAAGATCTCCAGGGGGTGTCCAGAGGAAGGGGCCAGACTCTGCCCAGTGGTGGCCAGGGACAGGACAAGGGGCAGTGGGCACAAACTGGGACACGGGAAGTTCCATCTGAACTTGAGGAGAAACTTCTTCCCTCTGTGGGTGCGGGAGCCCTGGGCCAGGCTGCCCAGAGAGGGTGTGGGGTCTCCTTCTCCTTCTCTGGAGAGATCCCAGCCCCGCCTGGACGCCCCCCTGTGCACCCTGCTCTGGGGGAGGTTGGGCTGGGTGATCCCCAGAGGGCCCTGCCCACCCCACCAGTCTGGGGTTCTATGAATATTGACCCAAAGCAGCCTGGGTCACGGTCAAGGCCGCGCCATGCGGATGTGCTCCAACAGGCCTCAGTTACACTGCCAGCTATTTTTCACCCGAGTTTGTCACCTCGTTGCTTTCCGGGTCAGGGTCTGCCTCCCCAGCCCAGCGGCTGGGCGCCGCAGGCAGCGAGCGGGCAGGAGCTGCCTGGCTCCCCCCGTCGGGACTGCAGAACAGACCGGCGCTGAAAAGGCTCCGATCAGTGCGTGTGCGCTAAGGTTTGCTTTCAAAAGACCATCAGTGAGTCAACCGTGAGTGTTTGTCTCGGGGAAAGGCTGGTCCCTGACTAACGCACGCCGGGCGCTCTGGCCAAGTTTAAAATTAAACCTTTAAAGCGATAGCCTGAAACAGAAAAGAGGGGAAAAAAATCAAACCCAGCAACTTCCCTCCAGCTTCCGACAGACCGTGTGTTATTGCGGGCAGAACACGTCTGCCATCATTTTGTTCTTGACCCCAGCTCAGTAGCTGTCGCAGGAACTTCCCAGGCCAATTGCATCCCGAGCAAGTCAAGCTCGGCGCGGCTGCGGCGTCGCCCTGGACGCCGCTTCTGGCCACGGGAGGCTTTCAGCAGGTTTCGCTGGCCGTGGCCCTCCGAGGGGTTTGCACCTTCTGCGTGTAAGTGTTAACGCCAAATAAAGTTTAACAACGATGTAAGCAGTAACAACAGCAACCCTGCAGCAGCTAATTCTGTAGGGGGTCCTGTAGTTCTGAAACGTTATGAAAACTCTCGTGGTGCCTCCGTTATGACGGAAGACTTGCCATATTTCCTTTTCCTTTCTGGTTATGCCTTTACCTGGGTCATACAGCAGCACGGAGCCTGTCGTTGTAATACCCGTGTCAGGTGTGGTCTCTGGCGATGCGACGATTCCCTTCAGCCTCCCCCTTTGCTTTCCAGAGGGCTGCTGGACCTCCTGCAGGGGCAGGGGAACGGCCGTCCCTCTAGAATAGAATAGAATAGAATAGAATAGAATAGAATAGAATAGAATAGAATAGAATAGAATCATTAAGGTTGGAAGTGACCTCAAGGATCATCTGGTCCAACCAACCCCCCACCACCTATTACCCACTAAACCACGTCCCTAAGTACCACATCTAACCTTTCCTTAAACACCCTCAGGGATGGTGACTCCACCACCTCCCTGGGCAACCCGTTCCAATGCCCGACCACCCTTTCAGAGAAGAATTTTCTCATCTCCAACCTGAACCTCCCCTGACACAACTTGCAGCCATTTCCCCTTGTCCTGTCACTAGTTATCTGCGAGAAGAGGCCGACCCCCAGCTCGCCACAACTTCCTTTCAGGTAGTTGTAGAGGGCAATAAGGTCTGCCTTGAGCCTCCTCTTCTCTCTTCTCTCTTCTCTATTAAACGCCACATGCCCTGCCCCTGGGTTTGCTGTTAAATGCGGAGGAGTGATGCTGCTAAGGATTTCGCTAGGACCTAGTCCCTGAAAGCCAGGGACCGTGCTGCGTGTTTCTGTGTTTCCTTAATGGAGGCAGTAGGTGTAGCGGAAGAGAATTGAGCGAGGTGATCCTTGTGGTCCCGTCCAACCCTATCCATCCTGTGATTGTAGGGATTAACCCAAAGGGCCCGATTCCCTGTAAAATATTTGTAGAAGCCATGGATAAAACAGGAGGGCTTGATAATATAAACTAGGGGAATAAATGCATTGTTTGGTGAGTTCAGTAACAGAGTTTCAGGACCGGGAGCACAGAGACAGCAAAAGACCGGAAAACGCAAATGCGGCGCGTGTTTGTCAGGGCGAGCAGGTAGAGCCCAGGCAGTTGCTTCCACAGCATTCAAATCTGTCTTCGTTAAGAGCCTATTAAAAGCAGATTTGCCACATTTAAAGCGGTGTATATCGTATTGCCTACCCTGGCTCAGAAGCTCTTCTGATTTCAGTGGTTTGGCCCGCTGTCAAAAGCACAAGCATGAGCAAAGCGCAGCATATGTGATTGGTGGGTTTGTTTATAGAAGAAAGAGAATTCGGAGAGGAACTGAATTTGATAGACAGTATATATTTGGCTTTTAGGAAAGCATGAAATACAACTTTGAGTATTCGAGTCGACTCTCCTAAGGGGGGAGCTATAACACGGCCAGGAAACTGGCTGGTGGCTGAAGATGCGAGTGGGCGGTGTGGGGAGCATCAGCGGGAGGCTGCAGGGAGAGGCTGCTGCGGGGAGCCTGGCGTTACCTGGCCGGGAGGAATTGATATCTGCAGAGGAGTGAGCAAACCCCTTGATGTCTGAAGGCTGGAAAAGTGACGGATAAATAGCTGGTTTCCTGCATGTTAGTCAGAGAAGGGGAGAGCAGAGGGGGAGGGTGCACAGCGCTGTGGTGGCACTTGCTGGAAATGAGGATGAACCGAAGGATGCTGAGAATAACACGAGAATAAGCTGGTCGTCACCGCGCAGCCTGGAAAAGACCGTTCAGCGCAGCAGACTCGGTATCTAGGGCAGCAGCTGACGTACTTCCAAGCAAGGCGCAGCAGTTACTGGGGGTTCAGGGTTTAAAGCAGAAAACAAGGCGGATTCAGAGCGACGCAGCGGTGAGCGGGCTGCAGGGTGGCCCGCAGGAGCTGGGTGGACAGGGCACTCCGCGCTGCTGCCACCGACTCAGCCTGCTTCTGGACCTCAGAGAGCCTCAAACCTAGTTTTTCTGTAATTTTGTGTGCTTGTTTGGAGGGCAGGAGAGGAGATCTCTTAAGAAACCAACGTAAAATAAAAAGAGCTAATATCCTAAGGGGGAAGCCTGAAGAATTGGTGGCTGGGAAAACCTGAAGGTGCAATTCATGTAAAAAAGAGGTGGTAGCGTGTTAGGTTTTATTGTACGCTGAGCGTCGGATGTTGCGTGGAGATTGGGAAAAAAAACGTGTTTCACTTGTAATACATACTAGATCATTTCGGCATGCACAAGGAGGGGGTTTTATTCAGCCCGAATATGAACTTTAGATGTTCCTACTGTTGTTTGTGGTAAAGGTGTGGTGAAGGGAAAGGATACAGATGTACTCGGAGATGTGCAAAATCCCAGAGTCCCAGATTCACAGAGTGGTGGGTTTGGAAGGGACCTCTGGAGATCACCTAGTCCAACCCCCTGCCAGAGCAGGATCACCCAGAGCAGATCACACAGGAACAAGTCCAGGCGGCTTCTGAATGTCTCCAGAGAAGGAGACTCCCCCCCTCTCTGGGCAGCCTGTCCCAGGGCTCTGTTCCCCTCACCGTGAAGAAGTGTTTCCTCACGTTCAGGTTGAGCCTTGTGTTTTCCAGTTTATGGCCATTGCCCCTCGTCACTGAGGCACCACTGAGAAGAGCCCAGCCCCATCTGCCTGACACCCACCCTCTCGATATTGATAAGCATTGATGAGATCCCCCCTCAGCCTCCTCTTCTCCAAGCCAAACATACCAGAAGATGAAAGAACAGAACACGTTTGGAAATGCGGCTGTGAATTGGGGTGAGGACGGTCCTTTCCCAGTCCCGTCCTGCTGACAGTCCTTTCCATGGCTTCCATGGGGATGTGCCCTCTCCTTCCCGAAGACCTTGGGAACTCCCTGAAAGTGGCACACTGGGCACCCTGAGGTGGGGCACAGGAGTGCAGACAGCACCCGTATGATGCGATTAAGTATTTATGCCACCAGGCCCAGAAGGGTACGGCAGGAGGTCGCTGCCTGGAAGCCTGCGAGTCGGTGTCTGCAGGCGCCGGCTCTGTCCGACGGGGCGCAGGCACCTTCAGGTTCGGCACCGCAAATTCACTGCAGTCAAGTAAAACAGTTAACAGCTTTTGTTTTTATGATGTGACCGCATGAATCCTAAAGCACCAAATCTGCTTCATTTAATAGTAAGTCCCTCATGGCTAATTTTGTATGCAGTACACAGAGTAGCATGACTATTCTGGGATATGATCCCAGTAACAGTGGTGAGTCATCAGCCGCAGCAACAGTAATGATATGAGGATCTATTTATTACTGCTCTTCTAAGCTGTGAGTTCTTCTAAGCAGTGAGTTCATCTAGAAATTATGTAATTATTCCTCCTGGATGATTTTTCTCATTGGTTTGTAATTACAAAATATTCTCAGAACACTTCTGTATTTTAAAATTAAGTCTTCGGAATGACTTAATGTGAGAAGAACTAAGGGATTACATCTTACCTTGTTTATATTCATTTTATTCGGCTTTATCAATAACACAGCTTTCTACATGTTGTTACACAAACTCCACCTTTATTTGCAAAACTGTTTAGCGCATCATTCGCTGGTTTGTAAGTTTATAAACAAATATTTGGGGTAGAATCATCTGGTCTTGGAAACCGGTAGGAGGGGAAATTCCATGTAGGAGTCCATGGCTCGTTGTTTCTTGGGTGGGAGAAGGGCTGAATCTGTAACGGCTGGAGGAGTTGTCCTCATCTCCTCCGAGCTGCCGGCTCTCTCCAGAGAGGGATGAGGAGATCCAAAAGCTTTTAGGGAGCGTGTGCTGCCACCCCAGTCCTCCCCCAACCGGTACTTGTTTCCATAAACAGCCTCTGTTGCCAAGTGCTGGTCCGTAGTCCTTTATCCAAGAACAAGCAGCACCGTTACTCTGCAAAAGTGAGAGGCAGGTTGTTGGCAAGATATTTTTCCTTAAAAAAAGGAAAGCGGGTGTTAAACCGTCTCAGAGGCCCCTGGCATGACCTGGGTGTCGTGGGAGCCTGGCACGGAGAGCTCGGGGATGCTGCTGGCCCAGACGCAGCCCTTGGACCTGGACTGGAGCTCCTGGGCAGCGTTCCCGGCCTGGTGTACCCCTTTCCATCAGCACATGAATGCAGATTTGTCTTGCTGGGTTACACCAACTTGCACCCTGCTTCTGCGGTTCCTTTTTAGATATGTGCAATATTTGGGTTTCACGTTCTGCATCACCAGAAATCAAGGAGGACCCCCATAGCTATTCTAGAAGGTCACCTCCTTAAGGTCTCAGTCCATCAAAGCGTTGCTGTGCCTAGATGTTCCCATATCCTAGGGGCAGGATACTCCGGGTTACCCTTTCAGATGGCTCCTGCGTCTTGTACCTGCACATGCCACCATGGCTTACTGAGTTTCTGGGGACTGCACAGACAGCACTGCCCTGCAAAGACATGATTCAGCTGTGCTTACATGTCATGAGTTACACCAGCAGAGGAAATCATCGCAAAAAATGTATTCTGGATTAAAACATCAGGCAACTTTTTCAGACTAATCGTTCTTTGCTGGCTGTGGGTCTGCTGCACTCACCTCTGCACAGGCCACCTCATGCCAGTGGCTTCAGCAGCTCAGGAGGGCTCCTGAGTCCTCCTGGTGCCGCTGGGGGAAGCTGCAGATACGCTCCGTGATGCTCTCCAGCCATCGGCTCCAGTGACTCTGCAGTCCTCCCCGGTGCCACTCTCTGGGAACGTAGCTGGATGTTCTTACAAACATGGAGAGAACAGGTATCCTTCTCAGCTTTCCGGACAAGAGGAGCCACGTGCCGTCTGCTGGAACCAGACCTGTTTTTACCCAGTACCTGCCTTGTTGTGGGTCACATCAGCCAATGCCTGTTAGCAGAGGCTTTAGGTGAAAGGAAGCCAAGACATCAGAATTCACTTGGGTAACGGTTTTGATTCCCTGCTGTGTTTCTAAGCCTGAATCCTCGTGTTTCACTTGTGGCTCCTGAACACCAGGGAAATTGTCTCGATGTTGTCATACGTTGATGCGTAGGTACAATGTCAGAGTCAAGACATCTTGATCCCCGCGCTGCCCGTCATATTCCCACCACTGTTTCTGCCCACCTGAAACGCTGAGGTGCACTGCTTTATTTGTAGGTAGGTTACAAGTTTGTCCATGGAAAGCTGCCATAGCATTGGAATTAGTTATTTTGTCTTTGCCTAGAGCTGAAAATAGGGAAAAAAAAAATCCCTCATCAGAGACTTCAAAGCAGCCCATGTTCCCGTGGTACCTATGGGAGCAGAAGATGCTTTCATGTTTGTCCCCGGTTGAAATCCCTTTGTGAGCGGCGCCACAGCGTACCCAAGAAGTGCAGTTTGGTGTGCAGACGGGGACCTTCCCAAGCCAAATGGTACTGGCACTTGTGTCACCCCCAGGCACAGATCTGGGGCGTTTTGGCAGAATCTGACCGGAGACAAGATGGAGCATGACGCAGTTTCCCTCTGGAGTCGGTCTGTTCGGTACTGAACGTATTGTGCAGTGATTCAAAGGCTGTTGATTAAGAAAACAAAGGAACAAACCTGTTGTATCTTGCCACCAGTGCTGTGGGCAGCGGAGCCAGAGGCAGCAGGTCTGCTGGGCGCCAACAGGGCACCGAGTCAATCAATCTGCAGCATTCGGCCCCAAAATTCCCCTTTCGCAGCGCAGAGGAAGGAGCCTTGATGCAGCTCTCTGTTAATTAGAGAAGCCTGCTCTCTCTTCAGCAGTTGCCTCCTATTTCCCAGATGTTTGCAATCTTCATGTGAACATATAATACAATAATTAACGTCAGGGAAGCAAGGCAGCGGCTCTTGGTGGGCGCCCAGGGAAGTCACGTCCCCGTGGCGCTGGTGCAGGCGATGAGCTGGTGGTGGCTGCGCCGGCGCGATGGCACGTGAGGACGGCCGGTCCTCCACCACGATGCTGAACGGGAACGGGTGCCCTGCTCCTTGGCATCCAGAACAGCTTAAAGCGGGGAAATACGGCTCGGTTACCCTGCAGTGTGCGCGTCGCCGCGCTGCTCACCCCGAGAGGCCCGCCTCTTCGGGTTTGCTGGGGAGTCAGGCTGATGTTTCTTGGATTTAATCTCTGTTTAGAAAGAGAAAAAAAAGTTACGTCCTTCTATTTACAATCTGTTCCTTAGGGCTGTACTACAGACTCAACACAGCCTGAGAATTTCAGAAGTGATACGAAGGGCAAGCTAGCAAGGCTCTTGAAAAGCTCTAAATCACATTTTATTGTTCAGTTATCTTACAAAAGTCTGTTATTTTTACACTGAGCATATACAGTTTTGTTTTAATCTTTTTATATGCCATATTTTGACATTTCTGTTCAATTTTTATCACTTACTTAGCATAGGAATAGACATTTAAACATGGTTTAGCCACTAGTTTCAAAGGAGAGGTTAAATGGAAACAATGAAGGCAGTGGTGAGATGGGTCTGTCTTAGGTACAACATTCCCAGTTCTAATGGGTGTTTCTAATTAGACAACTTCTTTTTTTTCCCAGTTGAAGTAAATGCAGTAGATTTCTGTCTTAAAGCATTCAGTGCGGTGCCACACGTGAGGTGGGGAGACGTAAGCTGGAGGTGTGGATTGCCACCGGAGCCGTAGGGGGGTAAGGAGGGAGCTGCAGGGGAAATGCCCTGGCTCTGGTGGTACAGCAAGGACAGCTCGTAGGCTGGAACGGGTCAGCAACGGGGTTTCTCAGGGGTAACTCCTACGTCTGATCCTCTGAAAATGTTTGTGTTGATTCCACCTTTTGATGTTCTGACCACCCGCTGTTGCATGTTGTGGTGCAGCACTGGCAGGGTTGCCTGGCCTTGGCGAAGTTCAGCCGTACGCAGCGTAAGATCACGTACGTGGGGATTAGCGAGAAAAGCTTCAGCTATTCACTGGAAACTCATTAGCTGGACCCAGCTGAGGAGGAGAGCCAGCGGGCCGGCTGCGGGATAACGGCCGGCCGTGAGCCCCGTACGGCTTTCCAGTGGGTGCTGGGTCTCCCCGGCGAGCGCCTGTGGTCCATCTGAGATGCTGGTGGTGAGACCTCGTGGTGGAGCAGTGTCTGCTGCCCCCACCCCGGGGCATCTCCACCGGGACAGCTGGGGAGTGTGCTGGAAATGTGAAGAAACCACGTACTGAGGAGAAGGCTTGCTAAGTTTGTGGAGGAGATTGGTGTAGGGACTGCAGCAGCCGAGGACTGGACGCAGGGACCCACAGAGTATCTTCCAGGTTTCTGGACCCGAATCTTACTCTGCCGTGTAATTAGTTCTGTGCTGCTGGGTGGGACAGGGCATGGGCTGGGGTGGGAGTGACTGAAGTGCTGGGTGAGGTGAACTTCCCACTGAAGTGCTGCCGTCTGTCCCAGTCCCAACGGTCTCAGAGTCCCCGTTCCCAGTTCTCCATCTTTCGGGAGCCATTGGAGCACAGGAGGTTCCGGGTTAATGTGAGGAAAAACTTTTTCACCGTGAGGGTGACAGAGCCCTGGAACAGGCTGCCCAGAGAGGTTGTGGAGTCTCCTTCATGGAGACATTCAAAACCCGACTGGACACGTTCCTGAGTGATGTGCTCTAGGTGGCCCTGCCTTGGCAAGGGGGTTGGACTAGATGATCTTTCGAGGTCCCTTCCAACCTCTGTGATTCTGTGATTCTGTGATTCCAGCCGCAAGCCCCTTACCCAGAGTGCAGGCGTGGGGTCAGCGGCTCGGTGTCACCTGCTCCCCCGTGACCCTGCGGTGGGCCAGCTCGGCTCCATAAGCCCACGGAAAACTCACCTTGCTTTGCCTCGGGTGAGCGTTGTGCCGGGTGGGAGCAGGGTGGGGGGCGCAGGGCCACCCCCCAGAGGGCTGAGCCCTGCAGAAGCCGTACGGTAAAAACACCAAGGGGACGACAGCTGGAGGAGGTGCAGTCAGGGATTTCTTATAAATCATCTCTACTTTAGCTGAAGCGAGAGCAGTTCTGGACTCCAGCGAAGGCCCCGGGGGCGTAGAAGCTGGATGACATCATGAGGAAAGGGAATGAATTCACAGGGAGGGTGACGCCAGTGAACCGCGTTCCTGGGTTTGCCGGCTGGGTTGTGCCTTGCAGAGCAGAGCAGGGAAAGGGCGAGTACCCGGCGCGGTTCAGTGTGTGTCTTTCGTGAGATCTGAGGGCAGTTCTGGGACCTGGAGCCTGTCGGTCTCCGAAACAAACATCTCCTGTTAACTCCTGCTGATGCTGAGGAGCAGAAAAGAAGTGGCCGGTTCTGCGAGCTGCCGGCGTTGTGAGTGTGAAGTGGGGACCACAGCCTGTCTCAGCCGAGTGCCTTGGCTCAGCGAATCCCAGAGAAGACGCTGTGTCCTGCCTGGTTACGAAGAACCACTGCCTGGGCTGCCCAGCATTTGGAAGGAGGCCCACCACTCAGGGCAGGCACACACTGGTCCCTCCCTTGCAAGAAGTACGGCAGAGAGGATGCCCCACAGGTCCCGGGACCATCGCGCTGCGCCATCCCATGTCACCAAGTCGCTCTGGCACGTGCCGCTCCTCCTCCAGCAGGGCAGGGCTCCCATGTCCAGCCAAGAGAAGAAAGGCAGGGTTAGGGACTACTTCTTCTTGTCTGCTCCCAAAGTTACAGATCTCTTGAGATCAACGTGCTTCTTGATGCTGCCTCAGTGAGGATGCTGGTCTGAGTCCTGGTGTTGGAACAAACTGTCAGGTCTCTCATGACCACCTTGGTAGGACCATCGAGCTCCCCGTGTTGTACAACACCGTAACTCCGGGGACAGCGAGGCCACCTGGTTGCAGCTTGATTGGGTCTATTTGTGGTTAGAGAGAATTCTGGGAACAGGGATTTACTGGCGGAAGGCAGGAGCGAAGGAGATGCCGTGTCTGATCTAGCCATGTAGAGTGCATAAACGCCTTTCTTGAAAATCTGAAGAATAAACATTAGCTGAAGGAACAGGCATCCGTGAGTCAAGTTTTGAAGTGGGTATATACTGAACGTCCTAGTTTCACTCAAATCACAAAAAGCTGCCTACAGTTTTTTCATCTATAAAGACAGTAAATTGTTTGGGGTGGATATGGGAAGAACAAGCTCACCCCCTTTTGCCTTACTGCAATCAAATTTAACAGTGTCTTAAAAACTATTTTATTAAACCCTACACTTACGGCTGCTTTCCAAGACCAGTTTTAGCTCCAGCAGAGCAAGCCCAGCTACTGAGGTCGGCTCATGACCGATGCGATACTATATATTTATTTCAGATTACATCTGTTAAGAGGTGGATTCTGGGGAAAAAAAATAAAAATCTATTCTCAGGAGGAAACGCAGAAAATTGCCAAAGCTCTGGCAAACGTATTGCCTTGAGTCAGGTCTGACAGCTTCGTGCAGCGGTATGTGGAAGGCCAAACAGCGTGCCGCTAGCGTACGTTAGCTGCGTCGCGTGACGCACGGCTGGAAGGGGCCGTGTACGCAGAGGAGGAACATGTTCAGAATTAGGGACGGAGTTTCGAAGGATCAGCCAGCCCCCTCACGTAACGCTTTGCTCTCCGGAAATAAACTCTGCAATGACATCCTCTTCTTCAGAAGGGCTGGAACCCTGCGGCTCCAGCGACGGGGGCTGAGCCTGAGCAAGCGAGCTCCGGTGCCGGTGAGCCGAGGCCACGGCACGGCTCCGGCGAGCTCGCAGCTGGGGACCGAGCGAGCGCCAGCCGAGATTTCCAGCCCAAACTCTCTGTCTCTTTGCTTCTTTAAGTCGTGAACTTACCAGTCACACATTTCTATGCAATTTAATATCTTTTACATGGCTGCATTTTCTCTTCTGTTATTAAAAAAGAAAAGGAAAAGCTCTCGTGGGCATGACTGAGGGTTTATGTAATAGGTTGCAGTGGCTCCATCAAAGCCATTGTGCTCTATCCTGTGAGTATCTATTTAATCAGTGGTTTTTAAAAAAAGACCTTATTTGTGCTGAGTGATTTTTCTTTCTTAGACTGCAGCAAGAGTTTCATACTCTTGTGAAGGCGGAGTGCAGCCGGTCCAGCTCCTCTGGGCTTGAATGCCGCTATTGAACCGTCTTTATGCTGGAAAGAGGTTCAAATGCTAAAGGTGCTACTCAGATGATTGTGGAGCTGCTGCAAGAGTCTGGGAAGGAGCATTGCTAGGGTGCTGCTTCTGTGACAAAGTGCTGGCGCTTGTTAATGCATCTATTAAATTCAAGAGGATAAGCAACTCAGTTATGCTCACGCACATTTTCTACATCACAAATTTGCTTGAGAAGCCATATGGGCCGCCACTATAATTTAGGCCAACTTTAGATGTGCTAGGGGCACCCAGTAGGTTCCATCCCTGCTCCTGGAGAGGGCTTTGCTCCATCAGCCCTTGGCAGAGTTGTCCTCACTGCGCAGGTAAGAGCGGTGCGTAGCACTGGGGCGGCATGTGGGAGAGTCACAGCGGGGATGAGATCCACCAGCCTGTCCATGGTCATGGTCTCAGGCTGTCTCAGTGGGCAGTGGCCTTTTGTTCCACCTCACCCAAGGAAATTAAAAGGGGTGGGAGCTAATTCTGGCTTCGCTTACTGGGACTAGTGGAGCTGGGAAGTATACCTTTAGACAGAATTTGAACGGTTTCTGTGTGTGGCTGGTTAACAGCACACCCAAAAAAGGTTGTGTTGTTAGGTGAAGTCACGGAGAACATTTCTTACGATAGTCAAGTAAAAAGCCGTAATGAGTAAGATGTGCTCCGACCAGTAATAAATCCTTGCACTTGAGCAGGGTGACTTCTGCATGGCTCCTCAGCCTGGCCCATGCCATTTCCCTCTCCGCTCTACGTTATTGAAGACGCACAACGGCCTCCCTTGCCCAATTACAGCAGTACCTTGGCAGAAAGCAAAAATCACATACCACTTAGGGCTGGCTCCGCTCAGAACAAAAGGGCTTGACATTAGGGTTTTGTTCGCCGGTTGCATCTCATGCCACCCAGCTATCTTGTTTGCTCTTCACATGACTTGCCATCAGGCCCTCGATATCTGCGCGGCATTTTATGTTCCCCTTGGTCAGATGTTTTGCTGGTTGACGCCAGGATATTAATACAGCGTGTCACATCTTATTCTGGCCGAGCGGTATAAAGGGAATACCCGTCGTTTGTCTCCCACCCTGGGTCTGTGATCTTGATCTTTTCCAGACGCTCCTGGCGGCTGGCAGACAGATAGCACGCAGTCCTGCTCGCCCCGGGACTGATTGGTTTCTTGGCCACCGTCCAGTTCCAAGTACATCAACACATTTGCAGAAAGGTTTGCTAACCTGAAAACTCAGAGCTGGCCCGATCTCTTACACGGAGGAAAGAAGGAGACGGATTTCAGTCGGCGTTCAGCAAAAGCAGAGAGAGCAAGGGGAAGAGTTTCAGACACAGCGTCTTGGCCCGGGCTGGAGGAGACGGATGCCTGAGCTGGGGTGGGAGGGTGCGGGCCGGAGCTAAGCGTCCTTCCAGCCTCCTGCTGGGGTTTAATCTGAGCTTGCACAGGCTAATTGTAATCCATCTTTCCAATTTAAATGATACGGCTAGCAGCGATCTAGCACATGCAGCTTTTCTGCAAGCAGATGAAGGGTTAAACACCCCCGCTGGGTGCTGAGCTGCAGGAGGAACGCTCACGTCTACAGCTCGTGTAATTATTGGTCTGAAAACCGGTGCTGAGGACGTACGGCTGGGCTCAGCCCTTGCGGGAGGTGTCGGTGTGTGCCGGGGTGTTTGCTCGGTGCTGGACTTGCTGCTGCAGCCCTGCCTGCCCTGCCTGCCCTGCCTGCCCTGCCTGCTGCCCCAGTGGCCAGCCAGCCCCCCGGCCCCGGGGCTTTCATAGAATCATAGAATCACTAAGGTTGGAAAGGACCTCTGAGATCATCAAGTCCAACCGTCAGCAGCTTCTCACTAGTTTCAGGTGGTTTTCGGGTGTTTTCTCTCAATGTGAAATCAAACATTTCTCTCTCCCCCTTGGGATAACACATCTGTGCCACTGTCTGCAGGTTTTGCAGCACTGGATGTTTGCACACCATGCACTTGTCAGTGCTTTTGGAATGGATCCGTTTTGCAGGTTGATCACCTCTGCCCGCTCGTTCCTCGTTAGCTCGGTGCAAACCTTTATCAGTACAATACAATACTCAGGATGTCTGAATTCTGTTAGCTCAAGAATGAAGCTTTTACTATGATGACGTGAGTCTTAAGCTGCGATCAGATATAATGATTTTGTGCCATGCCTACCCCTTTGTGCTTATTCGCACTGAAAACTTCACCTTCTGCATTATTCAATGGTAATCAATTGTAGCGAGTACTCTGCTAATACTTCTTCTTCCTAATCTCCAAGTGTTTGTGGCTGTATCGCCGCCTGGTTTGCTCTTACTGGCCTTGATGACTTATAGCTGCGTTTAATATCTTCATGGGCTGGGGCTGCGATGTGTTTTGCTCTGTGCTCCCACACCTCTGTCTCTTTTGAGCAGTGCAGCTTTATGGTTTGCAGTAAGCGACTCCCAAGCAGTGATTCCTACAAGTGATTTTCAACATGAAACAGAGCTTCTAAGGGATCACTAATTAAAGGAGACCAGAATGAGCCCTGAAGCAGGTCTTGGGAAGATTTGCAGTCTAGAGAAAAGAACAGTGTTATTAAATGATATTTTGGGTGCCAACAGTGCACTGTCTGCTTTCACATCAGAGAAGTAATTCCTTCCCGAGAGGTTTTTAGAGACGCAGCACAGAGGGGCTGGCTGGGATGGCGCGCGTGAGGAGGCAGCGGGGAGGCTGGCAGCAGCTTGTCTGAAGGGCTTCGTGGCAGGGCGATGATCTGAGGTAGGACTCGAGCAAGGAGATCGTTTGGCAATAAGAAGACGCAAACCGTCGCAAGCACGAACATGCTGTAGAGGAGTCACAAGGCGGTTGTGAAACTGCTTGGAGAGGAAGCGGCGAGCTGGGAGCTTCAGCCCCGCGATGGGAGCCAGAGGAGGAGCAGAGATTCCCGCGCCGGCTCGGGGACGGCAGGAGAACGGGGATGAGAACTGCATCGATCTGGGCAGGAACGGCACCCACAGCGGGGCTGGGGCTGGTTTAGGAGACTTGGTTGGGATGGAGAAGCCTTCTGTAAGGATGCTAGAAAGGTTAAACTAAAAAAAACCACCAGCAGATAATGGATATCGTGTACTGGGCAATGATGTTTGCCTCCTTTCTGAAGTGTTTTGCTGTCAATAGCTGGCAGGCCTGCAAGGACCGACATCCTGAGCTCCTCCACACCTGGAAAATCTGTGACCTTGGTTTTGCTGTATGAGTTCACCATCTGGCATAACCTGCGTGAAACGTGCTGCAGAACGTTTGCTCTGCCTGGCTTGTTTGGCCCCCAGTCGTTCCTACAGGTGGTTTTGTTCTTGCTGCCCACCACTTCTGTCTTCTCCCTGTGTTGCTGAAGGTTTTCCTTCTGCTAGATCCACTTTGCTCTCCAGAGTTATTAAAACTCATTTCAGAGCATGTGATTTAATAGGAGAAAATAAAAATCTGTGGTTTCAATTCACCCTTTCCCCCCCTTTTGTCTGCAAACAGCCTGAGGAGGCAGAGGGGGAGTGCGTGTCACCCTTGGTCAGCGCCGAGGCTGCGCTCGGGGTCCCCTCCAGCTCACCACCGTTAGTGAAAGTGCAAACGTATGGAAATGCTGTGTTGTCATGCCAGCCCGTGGCACGCTTTGTATTTACTGCCCGTGCACGTGCTGAGGCATGGGGGTTATCTCAAGCCACAGCAACGACGTTGGTGGCGGAGGCGATGCGTAGGTGTCCCGTTCGGGACGGCGCAACGTACTTTGACACCAGCCCCTTGCTTGTGTCTCCCCGCACCGCCCGCCTGCTGGCTGCCCGGGCTTTGGCTCAACGCAGGAGAGAAGGGGTTTGGTAGGCGGCTTTCTGCCTTCCCCTGCGGCGCTGGGGGGGTGGGGAGGGGGCAAAGGGACCCCAAACCTGGCAGCTCGTTTCTGCCAGGTCTGTCCCTGTGACCCCCCCCCCCAAATAAGAGTGCTTCTAGAGAGTGGATGGATGTTCAGCGGGACGTGGCTCATCCGTGGTGAGTCACAGGTGCCGATGGGGACCCGTGGGCACCGCAGGAACCTGCTCCCTCCGAGTGAGCGGGGAGGGGGGTTGCCTCCCGGGTCCGTCGGGGCAGAGCCCGGGTGGCAGCTGTGGGATGGGCCTCCTACTCCACCAGGCTCCGTCCCGCAGTGTTGTAGTCAATTATGCTGTAAATCCCACCAGTAATAACATCAAGTTGGTGTTTACCCCCATCACTCCTACAGGAAAGCTGTTCAGTGATCTGTTTGCTCTCGAGGCAAAAAAAAATCTCCGCTGATTTCCAGCCTCAATTAATTCCTGTCCGTTTTATACCCATTTGTTCTTGTGCCAGCGATGTTCTTTAGCTTAAATGTCTCATCTCTGCTGGCCTTTGCTGCTGGCACACGTACGGGAGCAGAGCATCACCCCTCAACGGGCCTTAGCAGGGTGAACGAGCTGAGCCTGACCATCCAAACCCTGATGTGTTCATTAATGGGAACCAAACAAATGAGCAGCGAGGAGCGCGGCGATGGCTGCGGCTGTGCGTGACCAGAGCCCGTAAGGAGCTGCAATTTAAAATCATACCTGTGAGCCATTTCCCTGCCCTTGCTTAGCTGCGGCGATGACAGAGACACCATGGTTGCCAGTGAAGGAGTTAGAGCAAATGCTCAGTTTTAAGTTGGGGTAAGCACAGGGCATCGGTGTAGCTCGTTAGCGCGGTCCCCTGGAAGAGGGTGCCGTGTCCCACCGCCCGCTCGGTACCGCGTGCCAGACCGCTCAGGCAGGGTAAACATGCGACTTTCTGCCAGCGGGCCAGGCTTTTCCATCCTTCATATTTTGCCCTCAGATCGTACCAGTTGGCAGATGGTTATGGTTTGGATGAGGCCACTTTGGCATTAAGCTTCTGCTGGGCCCGAGGTGATCCGTAAGAGCTATAAAAAGGCTGGCCCTCGAACGCCCGTCAGTATTCTTGGCCGTTTGCTGGGTACGGTGCCTTTTCCTGCGGATACAGAGGATGAAGAGTCCAGACATTTCAAAGACGTGAAGCAAGTAAAATTTTGCTGAAACGCACCCAACCGGATTAATTATTTTTGGGAGGGCCAAGTCTCCAAAGGATTTAATAATCTGAATACCATCTTCGGACATTTCATTGTCTTTTTGCTGTCAGGGAACACAGATACCAATTATGGAGATAAATCCAAAAACCAGGTCAAATAATTATTTCATGAATCAAGCGGAAAGGCTCGGCGCATTTCTCAGTGCAGCAGCTTTCCACACATCCACTGTCGGACGTTTGGGTGTTGTACACGGGCCGAGGGTAGTTTAAAATATTAGTGCAGGAAATCTGTAAATCTTCTGACTCAAAGGCTGCCTGTCCTCCCAGTTCAGATTAGCCAGGTAAAATGGAAAAAAATCTGCGGCCTCTGTAACTTGTTAAAAATTAATTGTGACTTTATTCCTGTCTCCAGCCTGTTTGACAGCGGATCAGAGCAGCTATTTGATTTGTAGCCGCCGCCTCCGTGCAGCCCGTGGCAGCCGGCCGGAGTCACGGCTGAGCGAAGCGCCTGGCTGGGAGCTTCCTGGCCTGTTTGGACAGCCAGAAGTGCCTCCTGGAGACGTGCCGGGCGATCCTCTTTTTTAAGGTCGGGATGAAATAACCCATGACCCTGGCCGGCAGCCTCCTGGTGCTCCGGTTCCGTGCAGATACAGGAACACTTTCCTGCGTACTGGAAGTAGGGGCCGTTTGCTGTACGGGACCCTCGAGGCTCTTGCTGCTGTCTTGCATTTGCTGTTAGCGCGCTGTACGCTTTGGGAAGAGCGTTAAGATGATCAAGGGAGTGGAACGTCTCCCTTATGAGGAAAGGCTGAGGGAGCTGGGTCTCTTTAGCTTGGAGAAGAGGAGGCTGAGGGGTGACCTCATCAATGTTTATAAATATGTTAAGGGTGAGTGTCGGGAAGATGGAGCCAGGCTCTTCTCGGCCTCACTAAGCGATAGGACAAGGGGCAATGGGTGCAGATTGGAGCACAGGAGGTTCCGGGTTAATGTAAGGAAAAACTTTTTCACTGTGAGGGTGACAGAGCCCTGGAACAGGCTGCCCAGAGAGGTTGTGGAGTCTCCTTCTCTGGAGACATTCAGAACCCGACTGGACACGTTCCTGAGTGATGTGCTCTAGGTGGCCCTGCCTTGGCAGGACGGGTTGGACTAGATGATCTTTCGAGGTCCCTTCCAACCCTTGTGATTCTGTTAAGTGTGGATTACACCTAACAGGTACACGAGATACTTGAAGGTGCATTGATAAAAGACGCAACATATGACTGTCATTCCCCCTTCGTTACCAGAAGTGCCCTGGCGGGGAAGAGGCGAGGCAGGACCCCGTGCACCCGCTTGCTGGGTGGAATTACCCACCCCAAGCTGGCTCTGGGGAGGGAGCGGGGCTTGTCCGTAGGCGGAGGAGCCGTAAGGTGGCCTGGAGCCCCACCAGAAGGCACCAGGCTCAGCTGCAGCCGGGCACCGGCGTCCCCGTCACACGAGCCAGGCCACCACGGGCAGCCTCCTCCACGGGAGGCAACATCCGTGTCTTGTGGATTGGGGAAGAGAGTCTGTGAAATGTAACGTGCCTCGGTGCGGCTGTAAAAGCTGAGCTGACGCTGAGCAGAGCCTAACAGCCGGGCCAGCCTGGGATAAATGCCGGCCCGTAACTTGAAGGCAAACATCTGCGCAGCAGAGCAGCGCCGCTCTGCAGGGCAGGTGATGCCAGAATGTCTGCTGCGGAGCACCGCGCTGTGCCGTGCCACCCGTGCCGCCGGCCACGGGGCTGCGGCCGCCCGCCAGCACCCTCCCTGCAGGGGAACGATGACGATTGTCCCTCCGGCAGGACCCAGCCAGGTCCTTCGGCACCGCCCAGGCACAGCCCCTGCGCCCACGCAGGCTTGGTCCTGGTGAGCTGTGAGCGGGTGCGGGGTGCTGGGCAGAAACACCCGCGAGCAGAGGGGAGCGGGGTGCTGCACAGGGGGTGATGCCTTGGCAATACCGCAGCCGGCGCAGCAGCGGTGGGGAGGAGGAGCAGCTAGTCCGTCGGTCGCTAACCAGAGAGTTTCCAGGAGGAAGAAGCCCTGCGGAGGTGGCGTTGCTGGCCGCACTGAGGGCGATCTCGCTCACGCCCATCTGCATTTACAAGCTCTGAAGTGAAAACAGGGAGGGTGTCTGCTGAGTTTGACTGTGCCTTGCGTTTTCCAGAGATTAGTGGCAGTGAACTGTAGTAAGATGATAAAATAGCCCAGGATGTACAGTTGGAAAAATAACAACTCGTTTATAGAATTCAGGATTTCTTCTTTGGGGGACTCAAACAAGCACATGATGTTAGCTTGTTACAGGATAACGTCAAGCTACTCATCTGCAGTAAACATGAAAAGGATTAGATTTTTTTTTTGAGCCTTCCATGCTAAAAGAAAATTCAAACTCATTTTTACCTCTGTCCTGTACTTTTCCGACCACCTCCCATTGGCTGCACCGGCGCGGCACGGCGCTGCATGCCGTCCTGGGGCACGCGCGGCAGCTCTGGTGGCTGTCCCCAGTGCCGGTGGGTGAGTGGCCGTGGGGAGTAGTAAAGGCTCAAGGACCTGGTGTGCAGGACACTGAGAGTTTCAGGCATGAGTTGCTGTGGTCGCTGAGCAAGCAGGTAGCACAATGGCTTCTTCGTAGTGAATGGGGCTTTAAAAATGTAAATTTACACTTGGCTACGTCCCTTAAAGCCCACCAGTGCTCCTGCCGAGCTGGTAGCTGAGCTGATGGCTGCAGCCTCGCTAGGGCGCTGCTGGCGGGTTCCGCTGGAGAGCTGTGAGGGCTCTGGCTGCCTATATTCGGTTTTATTTTCGTGCTACACTGAAGGTGCATCTGGCCTGCGAGGGGAGCACCACCAGCGCTCGGGTCTGCCTTGGACTTGGCTGGTGGGATCGGTGATTCGACATGGTTTGTAAGCTCAGGGAAAAGGTAATTCCTGGCCCCATCCAGGGGCCCCGTTCCTGGCCCCCTCCATGGGCTGCAGTCCGTGGCAGGGGGCTCTGGTTATTCTGCATCCGTGGTCCCCGCTGAGCAAGAGAACTGCAGGAAGAGTGAATGTCTATATTCAGAGATAACAAAGTCAAATAAACACGTGTTTTTGCTTCATGATACACAGGGAGGCTTAATAACATGTTTAGCAGCAGATGACAGTTAACATTACAAACACTTAAGTGCGTGCTGCAGGGTTTTCTGTGCCAGGCAGCTGTGATACACCGTGCCGGGGAGGGACCGTCAGGGGGTGGGTGGCCGTCTGTCAGGGGGCACGGCTGTTTGGGCTCTGGAGATAAAGTAGAGTTAGGAGCCACATGAGGGACAAACCTAGCAGAGGGACTTGACCAGTTTTGAGTGCCCTCTGAGAGCAAGAAGATTTTCCCCTTGGTGGGAGAAGGCCGTAAGGGGATAAAGAAGGAATACCTGTGGTGCTGAGAGTGGTCAGCCTCCTGGAGCCTTGGGAGGGATGAGTAGCAGGCCAAGGGGAAGGGGCTGAAGCTGCAGGAGGGGAGCTGGAGCTGAGCTGGGAGGCAGCAATCCTTCCCTGGGAGGGTGCTGAGGCCCTGGCACAGGGTGCCCCGAGAAGCTGTGGCTGCCCCTGGCTCCCTGGCAGTGCCCAAGGCCAGGCTGGATGGGGCTTTGGGCAGCCTGGGCTGGTGGGGGGTGTCCCTGCCCATGGCAGGGGGTGGCGCTGGGTGGGCTGGGAGCTCCCTTCCCACCCAAACCAGTCTGGGGTTCTATAGTTGGGCATCGGTGTGCTCGGCTCCGGCGTGCCCACTGTGTGTCCGACCCTGTTTCATTAGGTGCTGGTGGTTTCAGGCACAGACCTTTCCGCATGAAAGATTATTTAGAGAAAACCAGCAAGCTGTTCTGATAATGGGAAACAGGTGCACCAAATTAGATAGCAGTGAGAAGCAGTCGTGTCTGCACAGAGCTGAAGATGTAAGAAACAGCATTTTTCATTGCTAATGGTGTTAAAAACCCATCTGAATGTCTTGGTGAGACACGGGGCTCTAGGGATTGCGAGAGGATCTTTCTAACGAGCAGAGTCTGCCCCAGCGTCCTGGAATACTGTATTTTGGAAACATATTCGATACCACAGTAAAGACGGTACTGTAGTTAGAAGATCAGGAGTGATGGCCCGAGGAGAGCCTGGGAAGGCGAAGCAGATGGTAAGCCCTCTTGTGGAGTCAGTGCTGTCATCCTCGGGAGAAGTGTAAATTCCTAACATAAACAAAAGCCACGCAAGCCTGCCTGGTTTGCTAGACTGAAATGTGTCTCTCTCTGTGTCTTGGCGTTACAGCTCTAGAAACAAACCGTGGGGCTGTGCAGCTCTCGTGGTAACCGTTTGATTTGCAATGACTGTTCAAATGACTCTGAATTATACCAAAATCGTGGCGCAATCCTGTTCTTCAGTTTTTATGCCAAATCTTACCACCCTCCAAGGCTGCTGGCGGGCAGCGCTCATCCGGGGACAATGTGTTCCTGATGCTGTCTCTTCCTTATTGCTGCTCCACCAAAAAATGTTGTGCCAAGAGCCCCTTGCAGAGGTAGATCAAAGAGCTTGAAAGCCGGAATTGTTGGATAAGTTGGAGGCAGCGTCTTCGGTTGGGACACCCAGGCAGCTGCCGTGTTTCCGTGCGAGGGCAGTGCTGTGCCGTGGGAAGGAGCAGGGCTGCTGTAGGATCGATTTAGGGCTGGTTTGATGGGAATGGGTCCTCATGCCCACGGCAGGGAGCTGGCCCCGTGGCTGGGTGGGGGCAAGGGCGGCTGGAGAGCGGTGGGGAGCCTGGCAGCAGGGATGCCTCTGCCGGTGAAGGCTTGGTTGGACTTTCCCCCTGTGATAAAAGACTGCGGTAGTTTTTGGTGGAGAGAAATTGTAGTCGTTACTGTCGAGCTACGGAATGTAGACAATTGGGGTTTGCTTTTATGAATTTTCTTTGTTCTGCAGAATGACGCATGAAACCTGGCTGGGCTCTGCGGCCGAGCGTGGTTCCTCCTGCCTGGCCGCTGCGCGTTTCCTCTGCTCCTTACCTCTCACAATCCCGTCTTTCCGCAGGTCCGAGGCCAGTGCCCCTTAGCTGCCTGTCAGATGGAGCCACAGCTAACCGCTGCCACCTGCTGTCTCCGTCTCTGCTCTTCACTTTATTAAGATCCTGGTTTATTAAAAAAAATATGCGGAGGTTCAGAGGAGTCGGGGCTGCCCCCTCGCTCGCACTGACCTCCTTGCGGAGCATTGCTCTGCAGCCACCTTGCTCCTCCCGCTGCCGACCCCACCGCCTGCTCTCCTCCGCCGCCCCCAGCTTTCCTCCCACCCGACGGGGTGAGCGGAGAGCCTGGATGTTGGGTTCAACTGCAGCCTGGCTCCGGGAGAGAGCCAGGGGACAGGCCGCCTTCCTTCGCAGCTCTGCAGCACTGGAAGGGGCCCTGAGCTGGGCTCTGGCGCTGCCCCTGCCGCTGCACGCGTTGCCTGTGCCGCGCTGGTTGTGTGCTCGCTGGGTTGGGTTTTGCTGGGTGGGTCTGCGGTTCCCTTTGGCTGGCACTGGGATTTGTGGCTTTCTACATCCAGTGGGTTCCTGTCACCTGCTGCTGGGTTTCCACTGGTGGTCAGTAACCCCAAGAATACGCTCGTCTTGGGGGTGCTGCTCACCCGTGCGCATGAGCTGCACATATGTGAATGTACTGGAAAAACAGAAGGAATTTGTCAAGTCT
This sequence comes from Psophia crepitans, assembly GCA_013399095.1. NCBI lineage: Eukaryota > Metazoa > Chordata > Aves > Gruiformes > Psophiidae > Psophia > Psophia crepitans. The sequence goes on along the minus strand of VWZZ01004844.1, from coordinate 164,541 downwards.
TTGCTTTGGATTATGTTCTGTCATAGGGATTGCACCACTGGCTGATGGCAGCGGTGAAATAATGCCCATCCCACGCAGGCACTGTTACCTTTCCTCCTCTGGAGCCAGTTTTTGGCTCTGCACAACTGGGCTCAACTCCTTAGAAGCCCTCGGCGGACCCCAGACACACAGTCACCGCCTGAGACTGTCACAGCACTTGGAAACGTTACCTGAATAAACCTGGTGACACACGTTGGGACAGGCGGGGAGTGGTGTCAGCTCGGTGCGCTGGAGCTCCCAAGGCCATAGAGCAAGGCACGCTTTATGGAGAGGAGATCTCCTACCGGGGACAGGGATTTCTGCAACTTACCTTGAATGATTTATAGGGACAGGCTGCCCAGAGAGGTTGTGGAGTCTCCTTCTCTGGAGACATTCAAAACCCGACTGGACGTGTTCCTGAGTGATGTGCTCTAGGTGGCCCTGCCTTGGCAGGGGGGGTTGGACTAGATGATCTTTCGAGGTCCCTTCCAAACTCTGTGATTCTGTGATTCTGTGACCTTAGATACCAGGCTTCTGACCTACGAGTTTGGGTAACACAATTGTAAGTCTCAACAGTGCCCGCTTTATCCTGAGCATGCTGGGCATCACACGCTCGTGCAGAAGAGCCCCTGGGGTCGGCACGGGAGTAAGGGAGAGACAAGGCACATCACGGAGGATGACTGCACTTTGGGCAGAAGATACTTCACCCACCATCCCTTTGTATGGACATGGGGTGGGAAATGACTGTAGAATACAGATCAAGTGTTGGCTGATTTCTTTACCTCTGGAGTTCGCTGTGTTGCTCCCCTGCTTCAGTGCCCCCGTGCCATCGTTGTTTCGCAAATAGGGTGTCCTGACTGCGAGTGCTGATGCTTGAAGATAAATTGGGAAGCAAATTTTAGCTTTTTTTCCCTCAAAGCTATTGTAGTGGTGCTTTGTACTTCGCCGTCCTTATTTTTAACTTGACAAACGCAGCTTCATTTTCCACTTAGGCGAAGACGATGCGGTGCTGCAAACTTTGGAGAGGACCCTTGCAATCTGCAGACTATTCCAAACATGACGCCACGTTAAGTTTTTCCAGCAGAGCTCATCAATTAACTTCCAATGAAAAGATTTAGTGGAAAATGCAGCTCTGAGAGGGCAACTTCACAATCTAATTGCAGTTCTTACCGAGTTCAGCAGACATTTGTTTGGGAGATGTTTTTTGCATCAGGACGTGATTCCAGATGGGCTATTGTACAAACCAGGAGCAACGGGAGAACTTGATGTGCAGCAGAGATTTGAAAACCACAGGGTTAAGCTCTTGCTCTACATATCTCAGGCCACATTCTCCTAAAGTTGGGTCATCCGGGGGTAATAGTTTCCCAGATTTGACTTCTTGTAACTATTAAACAGCCACGACAGCAGAGACTTAGTCCTGGGTTCTGGCCATCCCGGTGAACACGTTGCCCACCCAGCCGTACCGCTGGGAGCGCTTGTTCACGTGAGATCACTCTGGGTAGAGATAACTACAAACTCCTGGTTAGCCTTCACTTTTTGGGGGGGAAATCTTCTGTTAACTTAATGCCTGAGCGCATGGTTGGCCGAGTGCTGGGTCAGGCCCCAGGAAAGGAGAGCCAGATGAGGGGGCCGGCACGGCTGCAAGCTGAACTTGCGGAAAGAAATCAAAACGCCTTTCCAGCTGGATTAGGCGCCTGATCCCAGGCGCTGGCGGAGGAAGCCCAGGCAGCGTGCAGCCGGGAGCTGGCTGTGTGCAGGCAGGGGGGCTGGAAGCAACCCTGGACTCTGAGCGGGGCATCAGCTCTGCAGCCAGAAGAGTCTCTGCTCAGCGAAATGCTGAGATTTAGCTCGCTGCTCTGTTTCCATTTGTGTCAGTAAACTGAATGTTCTCAACTGAAGGCTTTGCAATACAATGCTTTGAGTAATCCCGGTTAATTTTCTCAGTAGGTATGGATTAATTATCAGCTGCCTCTTGTTTGTAGGTGCCATAGTTAAAAGGCTGAGTTTCTTCTGTTGATTACTTTGTGGCTACAAAGAAAGTGTACCCAAGCCGTCAGTGGTAAAAGAGCAGATAATAAAGAGTAAAAGAAAAGAATATGAATTGAGCCATTACCAGTTTCACAATTTATTTATGCAGCTAGGTGAGTAAATGTTACAGTGAGGGATGGTGTAGATGTAGGAGTCTCCTTCAACGCATCCTGTATTACTCTGGTGCCCTGCCTGCCTTCGGATTTCCAAAGAATCTAAAAATCTTTGCACCTGTGCTTATGCATTTTTAATTGCATTAAGTAAATGCGTATGCTCGTGCATTTTTTAATTCTTGAGGAACCATATGCGGGACCAAATATCATGAGACCGAAATAGTTACCCTCTATCTGAAGCTACGAGGAACAGAATGAACTGTGAGACCTGGTCTTTTATTGCTCCACCCCAGGAAGGAGTTTCTGGAGACATCAGAAATAACTGTCTGAGCACCCACTCCCTCCCAAGCACATACACAACTGTAAATAAATATTTGCGATATAAATATAACTGCTGGAGCAAAGCATGCAATCCCTCGCCCGCAGTGTGTTATTACTGATATTTGATAAATTGTTCTGTAATTCATCAGTCGTTCTTCTTACAAGTTAGTTGGTGTGTGAAGTAGAAGCACCAGGAAGAAGTTCAGTGCTCCGAGGTGTCGGGTCACTGTCCGACCCGGCTGCCTTTGTTCTGAGCCTGCTCGGTCTTTTGTCCTCCACGGCCTCGTATCTGAATGATGCAGGTTGAGTTCAGCGATGGCACCTTCACGTCAGTGGTTTTCTCTGAGACTTCCTCTCCCTGTCATTCCCTTCTGCAGTGTTCAGTATTTGTTTTCCTCTTCTCATTTATCCCTCAGCCGGCCTGTGTTGTATCTCTGTGCTGTACTGTAGAGGAGGCGAGTAAGCCAACATACATTTTGCAACAGGATGCAGACTCCCTTATTTTTTTCATGATTCTGTCTTACTTGCTTTCAGATCTACCAGAGGTTTTGCTGGGGTGTTTTTTGTCTGTCTACGAGCAAAGGGAGAGTTGGGGTCTTCCCTGCCATTGCGCTCGGGGGGATCTTTTGACTTAATATGATGAGAGGGGGCAGGCAGCAGTGGAGGGGGGGGGAAATGTGTGGCAAGGATTGCAGCTCGATGTTGTGGCCACAGTCCGAGCGCATGCCCAGCTGGGCAGGGCGGTGAAGCGTGGTCATCAGGCACAATGAATTGGGAGAACATCAGGAATGGGGAGAGGCACATGCCCTGGTAGGAGTGAGGACTCAGCTCCCACTGCGAGATGAAGCCTCAGACTTCCAAAGGCAAGAAAATTCATGCAGAACGCAGCCGTACTTCACTTGGCTTAGCTGGAACGTGGTCACACAAATGGTATTTATATCAGATCCAAATGCCCAAGCAAAGGAGGCCAACCTGCTTGTTTTCAGGGTTTACGAGGGGTGTCACTTGCTAAAGTGTCCAGGGTGACTTCAGCCACGAGTTGAAGCAGCCAAGTTACGAAACCGTAAGAAAGTGGGTGTATAATGGAAACGGTGACAGAGGGTTTGGGGCTTTTTTGTATATATTTTAAGCAGTCCTCCATTTCGCAGCCCAGCTGTTTGAAATTCACTGAACTAGTATGTCAAATGGCTAAGACGTGAACTATGGATGAAAAGAGACTTGGGCATCCAGCTCACAAAAGTGCCAAGCCCTCCCTAATATCACAGGACTTCAAAAGTTTGCTTCCAGAGAGGATGGAGACAGGGCTTGGCTGGAGGATGGTGGCATGTCACTGCTCCTTTAGCCCCTGTGAGACTTGTGAGGCTTGGAGTGAGGTTTGGCAAATCGAACCCCCTGACTTGTGCAAACACTGCGGTGTGGGGAGAGCTGCCGAGCTTGGGGATGGTGTTTGGCTGCTGCGCGTTCGTGCTGAGCGACAGGAGCTGCACTGAGCTTAGCAGAGTTCCGGCTGAAGGGATCTGAGCAGATGTAGGCAGGACCGAAGCCTCGGGGGTAGATGTTTTCTTGTAATGCAGAGTCCTGCTTGCATACGATAGAAAAATGCCAGCGAGAGGCTCTGGTAAACGTAGCCCTGCGTCTCCTGTTCAGAGTCAATGACACAGTGTGAGCAACGTCGGTGCGATATGCTTAGGACAGTCCTGCGCCGTGCCCTGAGAAACCTCGTTTGGCACATGCGTGTGACACACAGTATGTCTCTTGTTCCCAGCTTCGATGTGGAAAATGGTCCGTCGCCAGGTCGCAGCCCGCTGGACCCGCAGGCCAGCTCCTCGTCAGGCCTCGTATTGCACACGACGTTCCCGGGCCACAGCCAGCGCAGGGAGTCGTTCCTGTACAGATCCGACAGCGACTATGACTTATCACCAAAGACGATGTCCAGGAACTCTTCTCTCCCAAGTGAACAGTAAGCATCAGTTCAGCTTGCGTCATATTGTACAGTAACGAAGAGCTTTACACGGCCGCCTGTAATCCTCAGAGCTCTGTTAAGAGGTGCTTACGGGTGGTACTCGCATTTCATTGCCCGAGTGCCCAAGGCGGTCACTTTTGTGGTCTGCCAAGGCATGGCTTCCCTCTCCCCATCCCATCCTTCAAACATTCCCCCTTTCTCCATAATTTAGCAGAAGAGCTTTCAAATCCATACCCTGAAATAAAAGAGATTTTTTTTTCATTTTACCTTTTTTGCTATGAGTTCTTCACCTGGGATTTTGTGTTTGTGGTGTGAAGCGCTCGCAGCTAACTGCAGGGTAAAGCCCAGGCTGTGCTCAGGGCAGCGACTGCTGCCCGTGTCGCCACTGGTCCTGCCGGCAGGAGAGCCCTGCCGCTCCAGCGCTTGGCTTGCTTGCTGATGTTCCGCACTCTCTTTTCTCCGTTATACTCCCATCGTGCGTTCTCAGAGCCTGGTTAACATCATCTCTGCTTTTTCTTAAGCAGGTAACGCTCCATTAGCCTGGACAATAGAAATATGACTGTACTTATATTTGCAGTATTGGTCTTCTCCATCCTGTTTTCTGTCATGGGTTGTTTGCTGGAACCGAGCAGAAAATACAGCATAAAGCCAAGACAGATGGTTGAGCTTGAGAAGATCAATGCAACACAGAGCATGGAGCTTAAATGAGTGTCCTGGATTTGCAGCCCTTTATTTTAAAAGGCACAGTTTAAAGTTTTAAAGTGACCATTAAACTATAAAAAAGTGCTCATAAAAAAGTTTTACTGTTATGAAAGCCCTGCAAGTTTTGTCATGAAATAGAAATCTAAATATTAGCGAGATCCACGAGGAGAATTTTCCTGAAAGAGAACATCCCTCCCCGTTAGTTAACATTTAGTAAATATTTACCAGAGACAAAGTAACCGCTCCAAATTATGCAAATACCATGTTTTGTGTAAACGGTGGATTTTAACAATTGCCCACTGTTCCCAGCCGTGTGCTGGAGGAGACAGCTGTGCTGAGGTGGGGAGAGCCCCGTCCAGCTCTGCCCAGCACCCTCGTTTCACCCAACTGCGTAGCTGCCTGCCGTTAGAGGGGTCCGTTTCCTGCAAGCACCCAGGCTCCTGCCTGCAGCCATGCCTGCTCTGCTGCCTGCAGCCATGCCTGCGCTCTCCTGCCTGCAGCCATGCCTGCTCTGCTGCCTGCAGCCATGCCTGCTCTCCTGCCTGCAGCCATGCCTGCCCTCCTGCCTGCAGCCATGCCTGCGCTCTCCTGCCTGCAGCCATGCCTGCTCTCCTGCCTGCAGCCAGGCCTCCGCTCTCCTGCCTGCAGCCATGCCTGCTCTGCTGCCTGCAGCCATGCCTGCTCTCCTGCCTGCGGCCATGCCTGCCCTGCCCTCGCTCGGTGCATCAGGTGGCATGGGAGCAGCCGCACTGGTCTCAGGTAAATCATACCAGATTTTTCGTACCCGCACAAGTGCGGTGTATATAATACCGCAAAAAATCCCCCTGATGGACGGTGGCGATGTGTTTTTCTCAGGACTTCTGCTCAAATCTTCCGTGATGAAAATGGCCGGACAGAACCCCAGCTTCTGAATAGCGTTAAAGACTCTGACAGAGAGCAACAAAAGCCAGGAAATTCAGAGCTGACCTTTCCCGGGACCGTTATGTTTTTGTTTCCACGGCGGTGCGAGCGTGCTGCCTTAGCCTTTGGATTTCCTGGCTTTTATTGCCTGGTTTGACCGATCTGAACAGTCGCTCCAGCCGGGTTGTTTTGGATATACACCGCGAGACCTTTCCATTAGCAACAAGGTTTTATGTAGCGTTAAATAAACACTGCATGGGTTAATGGTTGGGGTTGGGGGTTTTTTGGCGTGTGGTGGGCGCTGCTGGGGGGGGGGAACCTCCCTCTGCGAAATGTTCTTTCTCTTACGCTGTTTGGAGTGAATTTACACATTTTCTCCATCTCTCCCTAGGCATGGGGACGACCTGATCGTCACGCCTTTCGCCCAGGTGAGTCGACAGCGCGCTGGCCTCCGAAATTAAAAAATAAAAGCTAAACCTGAGGTGGGGAAGATAACTGTCTCCCGTCGCCTCCCTCACAGGTGCTGGCGAGCCTGCGAAGCGTGAGGAACAACTTCACCCTCCTCACCAATTTGCACGGCACTTCCAACAAGTAAGCACGGCGTTTTTCGTTCTTTTATGGCTTGTATGGAGCAGGGGAACCTAGAGGGTCCGAGCAGGGGGGGCGGCGGCCGGGGAACCGC
>VWZZ01004844.1:127175-153141 GCA_013399095.1 Psophia crepitans | reverse complement strand
CCCCCCCCCCCGCAGTGTCCCTCAGTCGCCGTATCCTCATCCCTGTGTCGAGTCAGAGACCTCAGCAAACACAGATAGGTTTGACTATGATCACGGAGGAGAATAACACCGAGCAAAGCCCCCGAACGGAAGGCACCGGGCAGCGCACTGCGTACAGTCCGGGCCAGCGAGGGGGCTCAGCGTCTGCCTAGGGTGCCAAAGCCAGGTTGGGTAGGCAGCAGTGCGAGCCCAGCAAGCAGAGGCAGGGAGTGGCCATGGTGGGTGCAGGGGGCTGCTCAGGCAGGGTGAAGTACTGAGGATGGGAAGCAGAGGCAACCTGCTTGTGGCAAGTTTCTTTATTTTTACACCTGGGTTTAACCATGCAGTGCTGAGGGCTTGTGGAACCCCTCTCAAGAACAGAGCTGGCACTACTTGCACTAATTTAAAGGTTACTCCCACGGAGAAGGAGATAAGATTTGGAGGAGTGCCTATTTGTAAGGTTTAATCTCAGCCTTTCCAATAATTATGTGCTTGGAGGGAGTAATAAAGCTTAATTTTTACAGCGTGTGAAGCCTGGATAACTAACTATAATTTCCTTTCATGCTGTGTATTATTTACTGTCTGGGGACACATATAGTCCCGGAGACTTTCAGATTAGATTCCTCAAAACTTGTTAATGGAGTGTGGAAACCTCTGATGCAGAAAGAAAACTGGACAACACGGTCTTAAATTCATCCTTCACTCCCTCTCTGTGAACAGTGTTGAGTCAGGGCTAGCAGGAATGCAGCTCATCACTTTATTTAAAAATCTGTTGTAGCAAGACTTTGATTTTGTGGCCTGTGTGAAAAAAATAATGGAAAATTTCATAAGCTTTCCATAGATCTCTTTATATAGGTTACAGAATCTAGTAACGAGGAGAGAATTCCTTTCCAGGAATTTCTAGATTAATTTTCTTCACACTTTCTGCGAAAAGATCACTTTCAACTTTTTAACACTTTGTGGATATTTTTCTGCAGTATTTCCAACATGAGCCATAGGATACTTGTTGCTTTTTAGCTAACCCAATGCTGGAATACATAAAAAATTCTTTTTTCTTTTTGATTGAAGGGTCTGACGCACATAATTGTAGAGCAAGTTTTGGTTTACCCTGCAAAGCTCAAAAAGAGAAAGAAACTGAGAAGAATCCAACTTTTAGCATTTTTAACCTTGTGATCCTGACTCATGGTTTTTAATGTGCCAGTAATTATAGGTGGATGGGTGGATATATCTAAAATAAATTATATTAACATCTTATCCGAGATGTGAAAAAAGATAATGTCCAGATGTGGAAATGAGCCATGCTGGATGCATTTTCAGTATGCAGATTTTAATTTGGTAACAAAAGGACTGTGGAAAGAAACTGCAGTGCAGCGGCTTGTGGAATTTGTAAAAGGTAGAGAAGAACAGGCTGGGTTCGTGGCCCCTCAAGTAAACGAGTTCTTAACCCATGTAGCTTCACCGACTTCAGGTGAAGTCTTCAGACGAAACAAAAAGTGTGATTCGTATCTTTACAACTTAAGTGAATTGTGACAGTTTGTAAGTAAGAATAAGAAATGTTTTTGAGATTGATAGGAAATGGTGTTATTTCCTACATGAAGGAAGCCAGTATTGACATTGTTAGCGAAAAAGCCTGGGGTTCTTAGTTAAGTTCAGTTTCAGATTATTTGTGCTGATGAATGTTACCAGCTCTCACAGGAATTAGTCTCTTGGCTGAAGCAATCCCTTCCTGGCCAGCGTAAGACATTGCATCTGCCACACAGTCACAGCCCTGTGCTGAGGGTGTCTGGGAGTGAGCTTGCTGCAAAGGGACAGCAGCTCTGACACATGGAGGGAAGATGGAAAACATGGCTGAGAGAGCTGCCACGCTCACAGATGGTCAGGTAGCTTACCAGGCTTAGGGTCGGAGCCCACAGAAGGGACGCACTCTTCTCAGGTGAGGCCAGCACCCAGGCACGTGCCTGCTTGCTTCCACGATAGGTGGTGTACCTCCGCTCACGTCCTGCCCACGCTCACATGAAAATAGAAGTGTAGTGAGGAACGCCAACGTTATTCTATCCTGCAGTTATTTCCTTTCTTATTTTGTGCTTTTCTAGCACATATGCCAGGACCATTCCGAGTTTCTGATCTTATTGTTGCATTTGTTGTCCCGGCTCTGCTGCTCGGAGTGCATTCCAGGTTCCTGCAGAGCCTTTCTTGTTTCCCGTGGAGCCTGTAGTCATTCTGTCCGGCGAATCCCTTGGCCAATTTGGTGATTGCCTTCCTTTGCCTAGTTACAGCCATTGTTACATATTGTAACTCATTTCAGTATAGCAGAAAACAATGACGGCCGTTTGCTTTCTAAGGAAGTTTCCATTTAAATGCAGCAAGAGCAAAGATTTTTAGGGCTTTTTTTTTTTTTTTTCCCCAGTGTTTGCAGCTTTTTTCCCCTAGATGGCTTCTGATTTGGATAGTATGAAAGGAAGGAGAGATTTTCCCATCAGAACACTTCCAGTTATGTGCCAATGGCTTCTGTGTCTGAAAGGACGCAGAGTGTTTTTCCTGAAAGTTTTGGAGAAGGAGATGGTACTGTTTTGATTGGGACTAGGCTGCGTTACATCCCTCTAGATAAAAGAATGTGTTTTGAGATGAAATGTGTTTATACTCTCCAGATCAGTTAGTCGGCAAAGCTCGGAATTTTATTTCAGCTCTCCCGTGTCACGCATTGATTCATAGATTTACCACAATCAATTGACATCACTATGAGCACTTCGTATATGTCTCCTTTTCTTTGTCATTAGTGAAGTGATTTATATCCTGTTATGAAAAGTACAGAACTCAGAGTTTAAAGCAAACTAGCATACATTAATAAAATTACCCTGGAGGGAGACAAATTACATTCAGTATTTACACTGGAAGTAATACTTGCCAGCTGTTTACTCCAGCTAGAATATTACGGGATTTGTCCGTTGTTTCAAACCGAAAGGAGCCAAATCTAGTGCTGGTGTCCTCCCAAGGAGTTGCATCACTGAGGACCCAGGCCCATGGCGAAATGAATGAGCTGTGATGAATTCACAAAATTCTTTTTCTTTTTTGCTTTCATTTTCTTGAAAGGATGAAAAATTCTGGCTGGGTTTTTCATGGGACAAAGTGCTTTCAAAGCCGATACGGATGTCACTGTAAATTTCAGAACTTTCTTAACCTTATAACCACAGTAGGGCTTTTAAGAAGAATATGTTGAATGAAGAATATTGAACATCCTGTGTTTTGTCCTTGGTATCAGCTTAAGTAAATCTGGCAGATTTTTCCTGTTATTTTGTTATAACTGCAGATCACAGGAACGAGCAAAATAGCTTTTATGAATTAACTGAGAAACCATAACATGGAAATATGAAGCCGTAGGAAAAAGTACTAAATCCTTAATGACTCCACAGCTGGGAAGGATAACGGGAATAGTGCAGACCATGAGGTTCCTAGGTGGTGTACAGCAATTGAGCAGGGCCGGGGTTACGAGCGGGTGCTACCCAACTACCTTCTCTGGTGTTACAGAAAGGATATAAACACATCGTCGCAAAAGGGTTTGTGACATTTTTTTCTTCTGTTCCCCCTTTTTTGTTTCAGTGCAGCCTCTGCCACAGTTACTTTCGTTGACCTTTGCGCTACCTTGGGCTAAGCAAATCCTTCAGCACTTCCTCTTTTCAATTCAGCTCTCTCCTCCCCTGACATCAATGAAAGGTCTTTACATCCTACCCAACTGATTTAATGAATAAGATTTTAACCAGCAACAAGTCTGGCGGTTCCTGCTTAGTTTTGTTCCTTCCTCCATATTTATTTACTTCACTGGCCCTAATGCCCTCCGAATTAAATTGTTTTTCACTGGCTGCCACAGTCACGCTGAGCCTCTCGTTCTTCCACCCATTTCATACAATCTTTTCTCCATCTGTTTTGCTTCCTTTGTATTTCTCCCTGAACTTTTTCATATTGTCTTATTCTTTCTCTCAGCGCAGCACAGGATCAGTGCCATTTGCTTAGATTCCCAATAGCAAGGCCTCTCCCTCACAGCACGGCAACTGTTGCGCACCAGTCTTCGTGTTTGTCTGAACTAGCACAGGCATTTCATGGCATCACGGTACTTTTGCAGTGCTGTGTCAAAGCCTGTGCAGTGCCTGCAGGCACTGCCGTAAACGAACCCCCCCACCCCCCTGCTGTCGCAGAGGTTGTGGAGAAGGCGCTGTACCAGTTATGATGCAGCAGGGAGCGAGAAGCCTCTCTGGATGAACAGGGGGACGGGGGAGAGGTGGCACATTTCTGCCAAAAGATTGATACCCCGATGGATGGTGTTTTCTCGTACTGGTTCGTTTGATGGGCTGTTGCATTTCAATGTTACTGATGGCTGGCAGGAGCAAAGCACGGTGTTAAGGGTCAAACAGCGCTGTGTGCTTCCTGGAGCTGTGGGGGGTTTGCAGAAACTTTTCTCAAGAGCAGGAAACCAAGTGCCCCTTGGATACTTTCAACACTGAATAATTATAGTCTGTCCTCACAATTAATTATATACCTAGCAATATAATATAGTTGATTTGCTTTGCAACCCGAGGCTTGGGGGGGTGTAGTGCTTTGGGATATGTCACACACAGGCTTTTCAGGGCTCATGGGATTAAAGCTTTGTTAAAATTCCTCTCTGGGGATGGGAATGAAAGATTGGTATTTTTCTTGCTTGTGCCTTAGCCTCTGCTTTCCTGTACATCTGCACGTTTGTCTGCACTTCTCACATGCCTTTACACGAACTCAGAACTTGTACTCTTTCATTTTTTATGTGGGTGTAAGATGTACACAGACTCGTGCACGAACATTTGTATAAAGCATAAACAAAAGACTGGATAATGCTGGTGCTTGTGCTAATGAGAGTCCCAACTTTTTGTACGAGTTAACAAGCCCTGCGCATCAAAGTCAGCTCTTGGTTACAACTATCTATAAATCCCAAGTAAGTTGTATGGAGCTAGTGCTCTTGCACCATGCTTCCTCTGCTTGGTGTGCGGAGAACAGCTCTGGGCTGTTCATTTTGAAATTCTGTTGGTCTGCTGTGAGTTTGACTGAAAATCTGGCCTTCTGATTTTGAGAAAGATTGTAGAAGTCAAGCAGATTGGTTTTTTTTAAGCTTTGAATGAGTGTGCAAGAGGAGCTGCGTATGACCAAATAGCAGAGTGAACAAGTATCTGATTGTGCACAGTAAATTCAATGGTGCTCTAGACTTACTTATTGCCTAAAAATACTATTTTTAAAGGATGCAATGCTATAGTTATGCAGATTATTTAGAAACTAAGCAAAACCGTAAAAGAAATCAGATAGATACCAGCTTAATGACGTGACTAAGTAAAATTAAGACTGTTGAGTTGTGAAGTGATTCTTACTGCTTGAGAAATTAAACATGTGTTTCAAAGTTACCTGCAGAAAAAGCAAACGTGGCTGGCCAAGCTCCAGACAGCGCTGGGGACGTCCAGCGTCCGTTTCTTGCTCTTCAGGGGTAGTTCATTCCCGGAGAGTCCGTTTCGTGTGTTGCGCCTGCCGGCAGACACACACCCCCTGAAAGTTGGACTCATGCTTCTTAGTAAGTATTTCAGTTATGCTATTGACGTCAATGCAGTCATTAAATAGATTGCCGGCCCTCCCATCAGTAAACCTGTGCCAAAGACCTAGAGGCAGACACATTTTAAAAGAAGAACATCAGGTTTTCTTTTAGCATTTGGAGAGAATAAGGGAAAAGTTTCTTCTGAAGTCACTATGCTTTGCAGTAAGGGAGGGTTTTTTTGCTTAATTTTCTAAGACTCATTTTCTGCAAAGATAATTGCTGCATTTTATTGAACACACTTTTGTTGTTACTGTGCGCATAACCAACTCCAAATGAGACTAAAGAGTAATTTTTTGCAATCAGCTCCAGCTGAAAAATGACACTCATTTTAGGTCTCCCGGCTAGATTTATGTGTGTATCAAGTAACAGAAGGTATTCAGGCAAACCTGCTTAGCCTTTGACTCCAGAAATTCTGCAAGGATTGATTTCATGACATCTATATAAGAAAATAGCCTTCATTTCTCCTCGGCAGGCTCCGAAGACATACAAGCTAATCATGACTCCATAGCAACGGATAAAAACTGTTTTCCCCTCTGCCCCACCTGTGGATGTCACATGAAGATGCTACACGTGCTCCTGCCATCAGGAGCCTGTCACTCCCTGGGGCCCAACTGCCATCCACGGCCGTGGGGCGAGCGGCTGTGATGCCAGCGGGACTTCCTGCATGCACTCACGACGGGTCCTACTGTATTTCTGAGGCGGGCTGGGCTCCCCTGGCTGGCCAAGACATCCATTCACGACCGTGGCTGGGGAGATACCTTCCCCATTGCTAAAGACAGCTCCAGGTTGTGGAGTTCTCCTTGCTCAGGGTCAGGAATGGCTCTGGCTGTCAGACAGAGGTTCCGAAGGGCCTGCGAGCTTAAAACTTGAGGATGTATGTAGATGGCATCCTCACAGAGGTGAGGGGAGTACCTTTGCTTTGACAAGCAGGTATGTTGTAATCAACAGCAGCAATGTGTTTTTGAAGAACAGTTGAGGAGCCAAACCACTGGGGTTTTTTGTTGAGGTTGTCATTTCACTGATGATACCACACTTTGCTACGTAGGACAAAACCATAAAAACAGTCATAGGTTTAGGTAGGGCTTCTCTCTGATGGATGATTTCTTTCTGAATGATCCAGGCAACTGCAAACCCAAGGTGGCAAAGAAGAGATCTTTCTAGTGGCATGCTCTCGTTTTGTCCCCATATTCACTCTGCTCTTTAGCACAGGTCAAGCCCTGAAAGCCCTATGTTGCTTTACTCAGCTCCCATTTGTACGAGATTGCTTAAGGCCTCTGAGAAGACAATAAGACTTTGCCATTGCTAATATCAGAGTTGATAAAATCTGTGTTTCTTTTGTTTTCTGCATAGAATGATAATAGTTGCTGTGGGTGAGATTTTGACATTGCAGTCTTCAGTGTACTGAATCAGTTCCATATGAGTTTGAGAAATGTGTACTTGATCTGAGGGAAAAAAAAAAACCCAAAACCAAAAAAACCCAAAACCAAAACAAACAAAAACACCCAGACCAAACTTCTGGCAGGCCTAGTTTATTTTTTTTTAGGTCGCGGGGCACAGTTTGTGCATGCCTTAGTGATGAATAGGGTTCTTCATTGTCCCACTGATTTGAACCCCTTCAGCTTCCATGTCATCAGCATTTTCCAGCCAGTGGGAGCTGAAATGGGCTCCTGAAAGCACCCATCAGCTCATCCCCGCAGCAGCTATATATAAGTTTCTCCTTCCTCCCCCGAGGTTGAGCTCACTGCTTGCAGCATTGTGTCCCGGACACAGCTGGCCATGGGAGTGTGAGAGGCTGCATCCGAGTATCTGTGCGGAGAAGTTCCCAGGGTAATGCACCGCACAAATCCCCGAGCCATCAGCCTCTCCTTGGACAGTCCCAATGTCCAAACCTTTCTCCTCCTGCAGGATCTGATTCCAAGTGTAAGTTACTTTCTTGTTGTGTTTTAAGAAGTGAGTATTTCTAACTTTTGTCTTTTGATTGTCAGCAGCCGAATTGTTTAGTCCATAGTTGGGCAGGAACTCCCGCTGACTGTTCCTCATTTACTGGTCTTGGTGGGAGCAGTGTTTGATTTGAGTGGGTACGGGCATATACGGAGGGTAGAGTGCTGGCCTTCACGGTCAGAATTTGAATTCACCTGCTGTCCTCTGTAGGGTAGACATTTTGCCCACCAAAGTTAACTCTACAATTATAGGGTAACAGTTATAAAGATTAAAACTTTAAGAGCTTCTAAAATCAATATTTAGCCCAGGTCAAATTAAAAGAGGGAGTGAAGGATTGCTAAGGCATTTCTCCTTCTGTTTGGTTACAGGATGTCATCCATTCTGAGGTACGGTTTAGACTCTCTGATTCCCAAATGGTGATACTGAACAATGAACGTATTGACTGGTTGCAGTGTTCAAATCACCCAGAAATACTCTGGTTTTAATATCACTATCTGTTCATCTCCTGATTGACTCAAAAAGATTTATATAGTTAAGCACTGTATGCTTATTAATGTAAGCATAATGACATTGTGCAACGGGTAAAGAATGTTTCGCTAATAGTTAATGAAACATTTTATTGTAATACTGTTTTCTGTGTAAGAAGTGTCTGTAAATGACAGCCTTAAGTATTCTATAATTGCAATACTTTTTTGACAGAAAGGAACCAACTGTTAATTATTCATGGTTATTAATAAAACATGCCAGGTTCTTAAGTTAATTCAGTTCACTGGAAAAATATGTATGCTTACAAAGATTTAAATTTTTAAGCAGTAGACTTTAAAAAATATCTAAATGTGTCTGTCGCTGTGGACTATATTTTCATGTCTAAAGGTATCATTGATTGACTTTGTTGTGCGTTCAGGCACTTCATCATTTTAGGAACTCAGAATATTAAAAAAAACCCAAAACAACCCCCCAAATCTAGCAGGGTGTTGATTTGACAATTCATGTCTTTTGATTTTGTATTCAGTGCTGTGCCTGTCAAAGGCCAGTGGCAAACAGCCTTTCATCAACCAGCAAAGGAGTAGGACCTGACCCAAGATTAGACACTGTGTTTTGTTATTACTAGGAGCCATGATCAGTGGCTATTACTCAGTATTAAATACTTCAGTAGTTCAATTTAATTTTCAAAGAGCTATGCTTTTCAATATAGATTTTCTAGAATAAATATCCTGCTGCCATAAATATACCTTTCCAAGAGGAAATTAAACATCTGTGCGAATGAAAACTCCTCTACCACACCTCCAGACTCTTCAAAAAAATTCTTAAACAGACATTTTTGCATTGCATCTAAAAGACTCTAGGTTCCGGGCGTTTAGAGCAAGGCTTTGGATCCAGCTTGCCAGCACCCTTAGAGCATATTCCAGACACCCCAGTGTTTTCTTTTAAAATGGGTTGAACCATCTCTGAGTTTTATGAGAAGAGACCTGAAATGTGGCCTGGCTGTTACTGCCTCGAGTGCAGGACTTTGGATCCGCACTGGGAGTGCTCGCGCTGGTCTGAGATGGCCCGAGGGGAGGTGGGGTAACCCTTTGCTCTGGGGAGGCTGTCGTCCCAGGAGTTGAGCGCAGTGTGGGGGCCAATCCCACTAGCAAAAATTGAAAGAAGTAAACATTCACAAGTTAGCAAACACAAATGCAGGGTTTGTCAATAACAGATGTTGCTAGCATTTGACAGTTGTGAAATGTTTGCCTCCCTTTCTTTCCAGAGATACTTCTTGAAGAAGAGAAATCCAGATACAAGTTTCCAGTCTGTCTGGAGTACTTTCTGGTTTAGCAGTAATACTTTATGGGACACAGTCCACGTTCAGAGCCCAGTCAAATACGTACAGTGGGCCTTCATCTTAATTCAAGTTCTCTGGGCAGGGTATTTCCCGAAATTCCTGTTACTGAAATGTCACGAACTGCTCGCAGCTTTCCAGGTTTCAGCTAAATTGCGTGAAACTTTTAAATATTTCCATCCACTTACAGTGGGAACGTATTATCCAGGTAAAAGCCAAAAAATCTGTTACTCACACTTTATAGATCAGGAACAAAGAAATGAAACACAAGAAGAGATGATGCTCACACCACATTTTTCAGCAGCAGCTGCTCGTTCTGAGCTTGCCTTTGTAACACATCCAAATGTGGTCGATTCAGCATGCTGCTAGAATGTCTCTTATTGCAAATTGCCTTAAATGGACAGTCATGTGCAGCTTAAAATCAGATGTTTCACAGAAATTGTATGAATTTCAATGAATTTATTTCACAGAATTAATTACTTCAGAGAATTAGCGTGAATGGCAGAGACCTTGGCCAAGGCTAACATGAGGTGCCTCTATTACGCTGCTAAATGTAAGAAATCCTGAAAGATGCCATTCCAGTAACCGCTGGAATAATCTGCAGTAGGGCAGCCCATATTTGACCTTCAGTGGGGAACATTTCCATTTCCACGTCCATTTAATAAGATATTTTAACTGGGATTGTTAATAGGGTGCCTTTAGTATACCTGACATTTTGATTTCCTTGAGCTCAGTTTGAGGTTCTTAAATTAATATATTTTGAGGGCCTTAATTAAGTGTATTTTGAGGGCGAAAGGCTGTTCTTACCTGTGCTAGCTGTAGGGATTTGACAAGTGCTTACACTTCCAACTGTGCCTGTCACTGCTGGGTTCCAGCTTATCCTCCATCTGCCCCTTTGGGGCAGCTCCCTGATTGCTTGGCTCGAGCGTAACAGCCTGATTCGGGTCAGGACCGAGACCCCAGATTGAGGAAAGTGGTCATACAGCACTCAGACCTCTAGATTTAATCACCTTCTGGCCAAAATGATCCAGATGTAAGGGAAAAAAAGCAAATAAATTATTATCTGGTGTTCTGTATTATCTATTTCTGATTATGGATAACCACATAATGAATCTGATGCTGCGTCCCTGGCAATGTTGGGGAAAATATGGTCCAGTTGTGACTCGTGCCCCAAACACATCTCTTAAAAAGCCGGCGACCAGGGTGTGATGGCCTCCGTTTGCAGGTGATAGAGATCAGCCCATGAAAGGAGTAATATGGAATATTAAAAGCTGTCAAAACAAATGATGCTGGTTTGTAGGATACTGACATCTCCCTCTTCCTCCCCACCCTTTTACCCGTGGGACTTACTCTGTGATTTTAAACAGATTATGCTAAAAGGCTGTACGTGCAGTTTAGTAAACATAAAGCACACTGAGTCACAGCTACGAACAGCTGAAATTGTTCGCTAGGGTAGATTGATACAGATGATTAGCACAGTGAATATTTTAGCTCTGTTGTCAGCTACTGCAGGTCTGAAGATTTTTAGTTCTGTGACTCGAGGCTTGCTCCAAATGTTCAGAGTTACAGTGTGTGGGCGTGCAAAAAGTGAATCCGTACGTATGGAGCTGCCACCAGAGAGCTATCTGAAGGACACTAGCTTAACAGGTAAAACATTCTGCATTTTCAAAAGCTGGAGGATCACGGATTAAGAAACAACTTTTTTAATTGCATGTGCTTTCAGATTGTTCAAGCTATTTCTGCTGTTTCTGCTCTGTGACCGACCCACGATCTGCAGTGAGCAATGCTCTGACTTCCCACAGTGTCGTTGGTACAATTACAGATCAGGCGATAGGGCTTACTCAGAGTATCACCTGAAAACCAAATATGTCAAAACAGGTCATTTTTTGCAATGTGCTGTGTACGTGAGTGGCTCTGCTCAGTGTGGAGCAGCAATATCTCTGGGTTTCAGCTGTGGGATGCCAGTCATATGCACTTATTTTGAGAGGCTAAATAAGGGCAGAAAGTTCAAATAAGGTAAATCGGCGAGGTTGACATTATTACCCTTCGGGTATGTAAAATATCTATTGTAGGAAAACAGATTAAAATTCCAAGCTAAATCATTTTTTAAGCTTCCATCCTAAAGGATAATGCTTTCAAGAAATTACATTTAGCCATGAAAAAAACATTTCATTATATTTTATAATTAATATCATTTAAATAGCTGGCATGATGGCTGAAAACATAACGGGTGACTGTATGCCTAGTCTTTCCAAGGCTGAGAGCAAGGCATATGGACACGAAGGTTGATACGTGTCTTAAGGAATTCCTATGAATTATGGTTTGGATGCTTCCCGGATCCACATTCTTAACGTTCATATTGAAGACCTTAAGGAAATTAAATTGAGAGGAAATGGAGGACAATCTTGTGTTAAATCGTAACCGTTCCAGGAGCCAAGGAACCTGATTTAAACAGGTCTAACATTTCACTAATAGCCTGTTCTACATTGCTGTGGTGAGGTGAGTAGCCTTATTCTGACCCTCATTTAAAATTTCTGAATAATTTGCCTCATGAATTGCTAAGGGTTATTAATAAACTTTGTCTTTACATCTAATGCCAGTGGCAAAGCGGAGCTTTTCAGGTAGGTCGGCACTGTGCTTTGTACTTCCAGGACTTGTTCCCAAGGTTCCTCCTCCATTTCCTGCTCCAGTATTTGTTTCACCATAATCAAAGGCCTTTCACTCTGGCAGAATATTTAGACCATAAGTTTTATTATCTCCAAGTTAAGCCGGTTCAAAACCGGCTACAGATGGGTATGTGGATGAAAGTAACATCTGAATTCTGTGGCAGGTCCAAATGCAGACCTTTTTGTTGGTGGTTTGCAAAACTCCTATGAACCAGTGAAACAGAATGAGCTTAGTCCCTTGCATCTTTCATGTTTTGGGGTTTTTTTCCCCCGTAGCTGAATTAAAGCTGTTGCTGTGGTCTGTCTAGGTAGTTCCTTCCTTGTTTTAGTCCTGTTGTGAAAGTCAGCTGATGGCTTCTCAAGGAGGAGTTTCCAGTGCAGCAGCAGCAGGGACGCAGACACGCGGTTCTGCACAGACACATGCACAGAAAGGCGGCTGAGGAGAGGAGAGACGCTGCCCCCTCAGCCGTGGGCCCACATCGGCCAGAGCCCCCACTCCAACGCACCCGTCGTCAGAGCATGGCACCAGGTAGCAAAGTGTGGAAGTCCTCAGACTGGCTGAGGTGAGCCAGCTCCAGAACCGGAAGCCGTCTCGCCACAGCAGCACAGGATGGTGCCCCACCTAATTAAGCTTGTTGAAAGGCAAGGCTAATTAGTTTAGGTGGAGTGCCTTGTTAGCACAGCGATGTTGCTTCCAGGATCCAAGTTGGTTTCCCTGCACGTGTAAGCTTACCAGCCCTCTCGGAGCCAGCCCACATGTAGCAAATGAGATAATACACTGCGCGGCACAGGTAGATCCTAAGTGGGTAGCTAGGTAATTTCATAATCATATCCTGATTTTTCAGTATCTTTCTCACACTCGTGCATTGACATGCATGCCATGTGCTCAGGAAGAAAACATTTCTACTCACACAATAAGATGTTCATCTTACTGTAATCTGGCCTTTCCTTGTTTAGCTAGAGAAACAAAAACACAATGTGGGCGCCCCGTGATTTACAGGGAGTTGGGACTGGTATTTCAATCCCCGGGCTCAGCCCTAGGTCTGGGCCGGAGGATTCCTTCGGCAGCCCATGGAAACCAATGGTCATCTCTGTCCCCAGCCCACGACTCTCTGGGCTGTTTTCGCTGTGCTTTGAGGAGTGTGTTGAGTAAAGGTGTGATGGGGATTCACTTAATTAAAAAATTTGTAATAGCCTTGGTAATTGTGATCTGTCTTCAAAATGTGTTCTAGGTATGTGTTTATTTCCTTAGGAAGGGTCGTCTGAAAAATCATTTTCAGCGTTTTCCTTGCAGCTCTCTCCTTTGAGTGCACTGCCAGTCTTTTGCACTTGTTTTGTTAGACCCTGCATAGGAGAGGTACTCCCTTGTTCTTATTTTTCCTCCTGTCTTGTGATTAAGGCAGGAATCCTACAGGGCAACAAGGAATCAAGCCCAGTCAGTAAAATGATAACGTGCCAAACAGTGTGTTTACTCCTGGAGATAAAGTTGGAACTGAGCAATCTTTCCCGTTCATTCGGCAGGCCAAGATTAGATTCTGCCCCTCTTGCCATTTCTGCTTCTCCCTGTCCATGGACTGAGGAATTTCTACTATGCAAGCAAATCCCGTTCCCAGATTCCCCCGTGATATCACTGCTAAGTGACATCTGACAAGATGCTTCCTGCATTTTGTTACTTCCATTTGGCACCATAAAAGCACTGTCACTTACCCTTCTGATTTGTGGCAGCGACGCTGTATTGTTCATTCTGTGGGGGGAAGGACACTGCAGAAACTGAGACTACCTTGTGGTAAAACACTGTATCCCACCCCAAGATGAGACAGTATCTCCAATCTAAATCCTTCTTCGGAACTTCTCCAGTTTTCCTCGCTTGTTAAGCATTTCAGATTAAACCTTTAGGCTTATCTTCAGATCAGATATTACCTCTCTGGGAAGCTTCATGGGTTTCTATTAGCCACCTTAAGGTGTTTTTGGTGTTTACACCTCTGTTTTGCACCTCATTGTCATGCAAAAGGTGCAGTGTTAACTTTGCTTTGGGAATCTTGATCTTTGATCTGTATACTGTAGCATTTTTAAACTTGAGGTTTACACAGCTGTTTCAGAGTGCATGCATATCTGTCACATGTAAACACACAAAATAAATGTAAGAGTAGTTTTTAGTTTAATTCAGGACCTTGACTTTTTATTAGCTAGTCCTTTCCAAGTGGTTTCCAATGCTCCATCTCAGCTGAATGGAGATGTTAGAATTATTTATTCTGTGGGAATGAAGATTCAACGCTCTGCTGCAATGCCCACTGAAACTCTGATCCTTCTCTCTGAGCACCATTTGGTAAATCCAGTTCTTTGCAAGGCAGTACTTGAGTAGCGGTCCTCTCCCCATTTTCTTCATTCTTTTTCCGTCTGTTTTTAAGGTGTCTGTGGGGATATCTCAGGCTTTCCCGTCAGGAGCCACGAAAAACTACAGCTGTACCCCTCAAGTGACTCCTCCTTCAGTTCAGAGTTTCAGTTTTGTCCTGAGCTGAGCACTACACCCAGGCTGCGATTATCCCAGGTGGGTGTCTCAGCTGTTGGGTGCCCCTTCCATGTCATGACCCTCTCCTAGAAGGAGCGATGCTCTTGGTACTCTCGGTACCCTGCCACCCAGCCCAGGGGGCCCTGGACACTGACGTTAGAGAACTAATTCTAATGGTCAGTGCTGCTTGTGGGCACACGCAGTTATTGCTGCAAAGCCTGGCAAAATCGAGTGACTTCTCCAGCTCCCGCGATAATAAACCACAGTCACCCTACTCTGGATTAATTGGTAAGCAATTGCCTAGTTACTGCTAACAGTCAGTGGTCTGATCAGTGCATTGCCCGGCCGTGTGGGTCCTCGGTGACCTGATTCTCATGACCTGGCTGGTGATCCACCCCAACCAGCTTGCACACCAGTACCGGTGGATATAATCAGGACTTTTGCAGGTTTGTCCAGTTCTGCCTTAACTGGCTTCATCAGGGCTAGGCTCTCGCTCCAGGCTGACCTCTTGGTATGAGTTGCCTTGAAATGTTTCATTTTTGCCTCAAAAGGGTGGCTGGGCCCCCGGGACTGATCTGCTGCCACTCACCTTGGGGTGGGTTGCAGGAATTGGGATCAAAGCAAGGCTGGGGGGCACAGGCTGCCCAGCACCGGAGCTCCACAAAAACCCTTCTGTTTGCTGACAAGAGCTTCCATTTACTGCTTGGTCTCCAGACTCCGTCACTGTCATAAGATTAATTTCACCTAACTTCAGCCACCTAAAAATTATAGACCAATCTTAAGTAGTGGCTGGTTTTTGAAGAAAATGTATTGCGAGCTCAGGAGCAAACCATCCTGTTGTGCAGGAAGATCAGGAATTTCAGCAGAAGCCAACTGGGTGAAGCAAGGAACTTCTTAGCGAGTCAAAGTGCACAAAGAGCAGGCACAGAGTGAAAAGGGCTGGTAACAAGGGAGGGATGTAAAAGCGCTGTTTGGGCATATGGGGTGAAGTCAGGGCTCACAGAGCTGTGGCTAGCGAGGGGACTCCAGCATGGGTATGGAGTAGGGAAAGGAAGTTCAGGAAATATGTTAATCTGTGGGGAAATGGCCTAACAACAACTGGCAGACAAAGGCTGAAGTACTCGGTGCCTTTTTTTGTCTCGGTCTTCGCAGATGGAACCTTGTGCCCAGGCCCAACCACACCAACCTACTTGGGAAGGCGAGGGATAGAGAGCAATGAGGGAGCAGTGGGTTAGAGGCAACCTAGAGGAGGTCAGTGTGTTCAAATCCACGGCATTGGGCAGGATTCAAGCTGGAAAAGCTGGATGATGTGACTATAAGGTCACTGTGCGTCCTTCATGAAAAATTGTGGTGCTTGGGAAGGTCTGTGACAACAGGAAAGAGGTCCATCTTTGAGAAAGGTGAAGGGGATCTGAGGAACTATGGACTAGTCAGACTCTTCTTGTTCACTGGAGGGATCACTGAGGGTGTCACTGGAGTCTGTTTCCAAACACACAAAGGACAAGAAAGGAAATTGGGAACAGTAGGCACGGATTTGCCAAGGGCAGCTTGTGCTTGAAAGGCCCAACCTCCTTCTCCAAGGGCTAGGAGCTAGCCTGGCTGTGGGGACATGGGGGGGGAGCTGCGGGTGGCTAGCCTGGCTGCAACGAGCACTTTGGCACTGTTTCTCACAGCGTTCCCATGTGGAAGCTGAGGCAGCGTTGACCAGACAAGCAGACTGTTGACAAGGTTGGCTCTTGCTGGACCACCCGGCTCTATGGGTGGTGATGAAGGCTGCGTGTCCAGTTGGTGGCTGATGACAGGAAGGGTGTGGGGTGTCTGTCAGTGCCCTGCAGCTACTTGAGCATCAGGCTGATGTTGTTGATCAGCTGGGTATAGTCCTGCTCTGGGTAGGAGGCTGGAGCAGATGACCTCTGGAGGTTCCTGCCCATCAGTTTCTGTGACTGTGGTAGAGAGGTGCCTTCTGTAGTTCATGGAGAAGGATGGGCACCTCCGGAGAGTGATTCAGCCCATCACAGCAGTCACGCTGAGAATAGACCAGGATCACCCCTTGGAGGTCCCAGCCACTTTCCACTGACTGTGCGGGGAGCTTAGGTGATTAACTTTTAGACAGCTAAAGATAGCTCAGATGAGCCCCCCTCCAGTGACATTTCTCCAGGCTAATATTACTGCTTATCGGCGTTGCTCAAATTACACTGCAGCTGGCTCAGTGATCGGGCAGCGAGCGCGTGGGCTGTTGACTCAGAAACATCACTGCTACTATGGCAGTCGAGTGACTAGCAGACGTCCCCTGTGCTTCGCGTCGTGGCCGAGTCATGCTGCAGGCATTCCTCCTGTCACTGGAAGCCTCCGCTTCGGCGGTTAAATGAGCTGTGGCTTCTTCCTTCTTGGGATGGCTGCAGCATGGCGACGTGAAGCAGTTTGCTCTTGTATCGTTCCCTACAGGCAGGAGGTTCTTCTTTCTCCCTTGCATGTTGGTTTCCACGGTCTTCATGTCTTCTCTTGGTGAGGCATCACTGCTTGCTCCCTGGAATCTTCCAGTTTGAACCTGGCTGTGTCCCCGATGTTCTTGGCGGGTGCTGTTTTAATCACCGCCTTGGCACCTTCAGTGATTTTGGAGCCGTTTTGCTAGGGGCTGAGTTTTTCCAGCAGCCTTTCTGGGCAGCTGAAATGGTGTGTCCCAGAACGGACCTGTCTTTAATTAGGGAACTTATAATGCCAGACTCCTCAGCAGAGTAACACAAGAGTTCATTTCTTCTGCTCCTTGATGCTTTGGGGGAAAAAAAAAAAAAAAGAAAAAGAAAAAAGAAAGAAAAATGCCCCTCAAAATCTTGGCCTTATTTTGCTTGAGGTTTTAGCGCATGTCGAATGCTTTCATCAACAATGTCAGTGTCTCAAGCATTATTCCTGGCAGCAGCATCTCACTCATTTCCTGGCATTTTTCGCAATTAGCTGTAGAAAGCTTTCACTTCATTTTTTTGTCTCTATCTTCCTCTATCATCTCTGAATACAGACTCCATTGTTTCTGCTGCTTTTGAGAGTGTGTTAAGATTTTCCCTGCGTTCCCCCACCGCTGGATCTGCTCCAGTGCCACCTCTCAGTGTCCCTCTGGCAGTGGCTTTGCCAGTTAACCCCACTGTCTCTCGTTGCAGGGGTTTCACTACCCTGGCCTCTCACCACATCTCATCTATTAGTGCTGGGTAACAGAAAAGTCCACATTTCCAAAGCAGCTTTTTCCTAAAGGCATTACTTCGAGACATGCTGCTCTCTGTTCATCTGCATGCAGCACCCGTGCGCGCGCCATCTGCAGCCTGCCCGTCTCCCGCCAAGATCTGGCACCCGCTGCCCCGCTCCACATCTCTCCCCGTGCCCAGCGCGGCTGCCCTGTGCTGGGGAGCAAACAAAGAGCCCTTCGCTCTTACTCGCACCTCCCTTGCACGCTGGAGAGAGGCTGCAGTATAGCTGCAGGTGTGAGAAATGTGAGAGGGGACAGCTAGGGTTACTGGTCGAACTGGAGTCCCAAAAATACGCTTGGGAGGGGGGAGAAGGGCAGGATCATCCATTTGTTCGGGGAGTTGCTCAAGAGCATACTGGCTCCACCTGTTCCACAGGTGCTGGGGCTTTGTGCCTTTCTCAGCACATCTGCACTTATCTTTGCAAAAGATATAATTAGTTTCATTGCATGCAATGAAATGTTGGGGAGGGGGGAAGCACATCTCGATACTTTGTCATTCCCATGATTTTAGATTACTGTGCAATTCCAGGCCCACGGTCCAGCGGACTGGGAGTGTGCTGGTGTCCCTAGACCTGCAGGAGGGAATGCGTTTGTGTGCTGGCAGCGTTGCCGGCCTGTGTGGCATTGGGTAGCTCTGTGGGGTACGTCTTGCTTTTGAATAAGTCCTTCTTTTAGGTACATGTCTAGCTTTTATGCTTGGAAGAAAGTTGGTAATCTGGTCCATAGACTCCCTGAATATTGGAAAATTTACAGGGCACCTATGAAAGAAACCTGTAATTATGGGATACAGGGTTTTTTTTCAGTGCTTGCAATTTGTAAGATGGACGTTACCAGTGCAGATTTTAAATGAATCACTGCAGTTGTGCTCTGTGCCTTTGATTTTGCTTCCTGTGAAGTTTCAAACCCATCTACAGAACAACTTTCTCAAATGTAGTTGTTAGATCTGTTAGAACAATGGCTTAATTCAAGGAAATAGCTCTCTGCTGATGGGTAGTTATGAATGCACTAACAGGATACATTAAAGAAATAAATTATTTGGTGTCAGTTATTCACTTGGCATTGTCAAGGGTAAATATGTAAACATGTCCGCACGATCTGTAAGCAACCACAGATACATTAGGGAAGGCAAAGGGTAAATGGCTGACAGCCTGCACAAGTCCCTGTTCTATCAAGTTTTGGCATGTCGTCTGTTGATAAACCTGTTTGACTGAACATGCTCCATCTTCCCGGGTTTTAGAGTGATGCTAGACACTGGCTAGTAATTATTGCAGGGCATATAACGAATCTCACTTTCTGAAGTTAAAATAGCCATATTCTTTTGTTGAAGGGAACTGGAGCAACTGTCTTTGGTGGTCTGGATCTATGTGACTTTTACCTAAGCCATGTACACATGAGTACATGAGTTAAATCATGCAGGCCACTCAAGATTTTTTTGCCTTTGCCTTTGCCTTTACCTTCCCTTTCCCTTTCCGTTCCCCTTTCCCTTCTCCTTTCTTTTTCTCTCCTCTAACCTGCATCAGGACTTCAAGTCAAATGGGTCTGAGCTGAAGCACAGATGAGTTCTGCTGGTGGATCAGTGTTTTGGGGATTAGATCGTATGCGAGGATCCCACAGAGAGGACTTCTGCCGGCTTGTGTAGATGCAGGCTCTTGGTCAGTAGTAGTCAAGAACTGAGAAATGTAAACAAACCCTTCAGTAAACATTAATGATACCCATACTGCTCGCAAAATAATAATCTGTCATTCACATGATTAACTGGAGGATCTCTCTTCTCTACTTAATCTTTTTATGTCATCTATAATAGTGACAACAATTATGATAATCTATAATAAATATAGTATATTATATAATTAAAAATGGGTTGTCTTCACATCCTCTGATGAATTCTAAGCGATAAAGACTCATAATGTATATTGTTACAGTTTTTAAGAAATGCCCATGTCTGAATGTGCTTTCATTTTTTAATATTTTTTTTTTACTTTGTACATTTTTTAAAATATCTGCAAATAAGCAAAATATTCAAATGT
Organism: Psophia crepitans; assembly: GCA_013399095.1. NCBI lineage: Eukaryota > Metazoa > Chordata > Aves > Gruiformes > Psophiidae > Psophia > Psophia crepitans. Next base: position 133,321 of record VWZZ01004844.1, on the reverse strand, counting down.
GCCTTAAACCTCTGGGACGGGGGTTGTGTCCTATGGATTCACACTGGGTATGCACTTTCTAAAATTGCACCCTTAATATTATTTTCAAGCATTTCTACAAGTTAGGAGCCTGGGAGTATGCTTTCAAACATTTCCTAAAGCAGAGTTTTCAGTGTCTGCAAGTGGTTTCATGCACCAGGATAAACATTTACATGTTCCCATACAAGGACATGGGGACTTCAAAAGCGTCAGCTCACCTAAGAGCTGTGGTGGAGCTCAGTTCACCAAACCTACTGATTACTGACCGTTTGTTTTCTTGTCACTAGTGGGAGTTAGTAAGCATTTTCTTCTGCAATACTTGTCTTTTAATTTTTGGTTTCTTATGAGTGTTTGTCTTCGGGTTTTGTTGAACTTTATCAGTTTGCTAAACATTCGGGGAACATTTCAGTGCCTGCCTATTGCCACGTCGTACTTAACTAGATTTGGGAACAGATCCAGTATTAAAGCCTTTCCAAGGCAAAAGTGAGCAACTGCTCTTATTAATTTTAATTTTAAATTAACAGATTTGATCCTGAATCTGAATGGTTGTTGAGGTAAGGTTAAGTTAGAGTGATAATATTTTGTATTAAATGAGCTGGAATCACTGGAAAATGGGCACTTCGGTGACCTCAGTGGCTGTCCCTCGTGTCTCAGTTGAAGTGCTGCTACGAAGGGCAGGCTGGAGCTAAGCGCAGAGTGCTTGTGGGAAGGATGGCCTCAAATGTTGAAGAAGTTTATAATTATAAATAGCTCCAATTTATTGCAGTCAGGATGCAATTAAAAGTAAATAACCCAGAAGATGTCTACTGGCACTGTAAACAAGTGGCTTTGCATGTGGAGTGGGATACACTGTGTTAAAGTTGGGAGGACTGCAGTAAGCTGCAATGCCTTGCTTTTTAACCTTCACTGTGAAAGTTTCTCTGACTTTTTTTCAGCAGCCCTTTTTGATAGAGACTATCAGGGTTTTTTGAGTCTTAAGCTCTACTTGCCTAAGGTTTATGAGCAAAGTTACATTCCATTAGAAATAATTATTTCTTTTCTTCGCAGAATTAGGAATTAAGTCTTTTACCAGTACAGTCAGTCCATAATTTGATCTTTAAGAGTTGAGGAGAGCTGAGTTTGCAAAGATGTCTGCAAATATTTGTATTCAACATTTCTCGCCTGCCAAATTGGTCAATCTGTTCACAAGGTAGAAACCCGTTAGTAATATTAGCCTGCTAGGTCATGGAGAACCCCGTTCTTTGGCACCTGCAATATTCTAGTGAGCAAAGAGGAGAACTGCAGCTCCTCTCTTCTCCAACTTTTTTAACTTGCGTGTTAGGGATCTGGTATTTGGCCACGCTTAAAACATTTTAGCCTTTACACTTTCTGCTAGAAGCAAGGCATGCTGTGTCTTAATGTATTTGTTTAAAAGGGACTAGAGTGACAAGAGATAATCGTGAGAGAATCAGGGCAGAGAAAAACTCTTCTTGAATTTTGGCATTTGGATCTAGTTTCAAAATGTTTCCTAGCTTGGTTTATCTCTTGCATAAGCCAAGGGCAAAGCCACCATTCACTCCTGCAGCTTGGGGTCTTGGGTCTCTGCGCGCTGCCCCACCATCCCACCTTGCCACCTCGTGGGACTCAGTGTGTTTGGCTAACAGGATGGAGGACGGCGAGTTTGTGGTTTGAGAGAGGAACCAGACTGCGCAGCTGCAGCTGCAGATAACACTACCCTCATGCTCAGAGATATCCCAGCCAGCGGCCAGGGCAGGCACAGGGGCTTGCACACCCAGCCGTGCAGCAGCCAGGGGCTGTAGCTCTGCACTGCAGGAAGCGTGGTAGAGGAGGGCTTGCTGGGGGAGTGTCAGGCAAGAGTTCATCATATTAACCCCCCCTTCTCGTCTGCAACACATCATCAACTGTGGTGAGGCTGAAGTCCCTCGGCTTTTTCAGCCCGGAGAAGAGGAGACTGAGGGCAGAGCTCATGGCAGCCTACAGCTTCCTCCCGAGGGGGAGCCAAGGGGCAGGCACTGATCTCCCTCTGGGGCCCAGCGACAGAACCCCAGGGAACGGCCTGGAGCTGCCCCAGGGGAAGGTTAGGGTTGAGATCAGGAGAAGGTTCTTCCCCCAGAGGGTGGTGGGGCCCTGGCACAGGCTCCCCAGGGCAGTGGTCACCGCCCCGAGCTGGGCTGAGTTCAGGCAGCGTCTGGCCAACGCTCTCAGCCATCTGCTGTGATGGGGCTGGGCCTGTGTGGGGCCAGGGGTTGGGCTGGTGGGCCTTGGGGTCCCTTCCACCTTGGGAGATTCTGTGGTTCTTGGAAGAATCATGGTTCTATGATCAGCCTTCTGGTGAAGTGCATAAGTGCCCTTATGCTGAACCACTCCCAGGAAGGAGAATGATCTCCAAAATCTTTCACTTTTCAAGTATGCAAGATGAAAAAAAGCCTCAAGTCCCTATTCATTAGCAGCTCTCACTGTGACAAAGCGATAGAATGGCTAAGTCAGAAAATAGGAAAAAGCTTCTAAAAAATGGACAGTCACTTCTCCAGTGAGAGATACTGTACGTTCCATCGTTTTACAGAGATGAAAAAAATAGATGGCAAAAAAATACCAAAAATGCAGTTGTTGCAAAATACTGGCACATAAATGAATTGCATTTAAGTACGTTGGAGTGTTCTAAGTGCCAACGGAAAAATATTAAATGGTGTGCTGCCTCTGAAGGCTCGGCCAGTCTGTCCTCTGATGGACTGGCAGCAAGTCAGGCCCTGTGACAAAATGTCACCTCAGTTCCTGCTAAATTGCTGTCGGGACCAAAAGTCATGCACAAACACTGTGTAGTATTTGAAAACTGAAACAAACTCATTTAGTTAATTCATTCTTTATTCTGTCTCGGAAATGATTTCACATAGGACACTAGAAAAAATGACGGAAATGCCGGTTATAATTTTATGGGTAAGGGCTTGGTTATGCAACACCCAAATATAAACTGAAACATGATACAGTTGAAGACACATCATATAGTGTTGCAGGAGACCATATCCAGAATGTTTCCGTAAATGACCATGTGCATCAGCTGTACCAGGAAGGTTATGGAAGTCTGCGAGTGGAGAAGGTTGAAGAGTGTTTCTGGCAGAGGGTGTTGCAATCCCTGATGTCAGTGGGACACTCACCTTGGCCTCACGGAAAGAACATGTCATGTAGGATCTAAACTTCTGTTTACTGTTCATTTGAACCCCTGTAGTGACACTGGACACCACTCAGCGAGAGAATCCCCATGCACTTCATCTTTCTCCTCTGACACTTTTTTCTTCTCCTCCTGCTTTTGTAGGGTTCCTCCATCCTCCCATTTGCATTTTAACCCTACCATCGCCTCTAGTCCCCTCCTGTGCCCCGCAGTGCCAGGCAGCACTGGCACTGAAGCAGTGCAGGCTGCTGAGAGTGTATCATACTCTCCTGTATCGTGCTATATCGAATGCAGCACTCGCTGTGCCATCTGCAAAGGCTGATGCTGCAGGACCACTGAGCAGGGTGGAACGTGGTGCAGCTTCTCATAGGGTCTGCTTTGGGTTCTGCTAGAAAGCATGTTTTCCCTTACCAGTATCAAAATGTACTGTCATTTTTAAAATAGTCAAATGTAATTAATGTGGTATGTATGCATGAACATGAACTATTCAGAAAGTTAGAAAATCTGTGTTATTCCCTTTTAGAGATCATTCTCACAGGAAGTTACTACATTTGTAGAAGAGGAATTTCTTCTAACTGGCTTTAAATCTGACTTATTTTTGGGTAGCTGTGTATCGTACAACATTTCATTCGGGACTTGGAGTATGTATTTTTATTTTACATGCCGTTTTTCAAAAACAGCTGGTGAAAATTTAGCCTTATCTGTGGAATCATAGCCAGTGCTTTCCCAATTTATTTGTAAATAGTCGTAAGTTAACAAACAGGCAGTTAGCAGAGTTGCATGTACTGAAGAAGGGCTGGTTCGATACGAGCTGGGGTTTCCAGGTTGATTGGTCTCAGACTGGGTCACTTAGTGCCTTAGGAGGCAGTTACTGAGTTTTTAAGAAGGGTTGAGCTCGGGCTGTCTTCCTTCTGTCGAGGAGGTTAGGGTCTTTTCTTCTACTTGGCTGCCTAATTTCTTGAAACTCGTGTGAATGTGGTATCTTTGACGTAATTACTGGCCGAGCAAATTGAGCTAAAACTCACCAGCAGGTTCAGAAATGACTGAGGAAGGAGGGCAGGGAGGGTGGAGAAGCTGAAAGACGTGCAGACACCTGGAGGGAGGCACGCCATCAGAGCGTCATTTCACAAGACTCATTTCCTTAAGAAAGTGAGGGAAAAGATATTTAGGTTATTCAAAACCAAAAGACACTTAAGAGTTGAAGAAGAGCTGCTGAAGGATGCAGGTGATACCTCTTTCCCTGGAGCTGAAACCCAGATGGAGCCGTGGGCAGGCCAGTGGAAATGTGCAGGCATAGTGTCAGAAAAAGCAAGTTCTGAAAGAAACAGTGCTTTTCTATGGAAATACTCTTCTTCTAGACTGGGCACTAAACAGCTTTTGAACAGTAGCAGATCTCAGCTTTATTTTCCTTAAAATGATACTTAGGAAGAGCTGTTTACTGTCACTTTACTGTGTGTTTGCCATTGAAATGACTAGAGATATTTTAAGTGGCAGTTTTTAAAACATCTGCATTTCACAGAATCACAGAACCCCAGACTGGTTTGGGTGGGACGGGAGCTCCCAGCCCACCCAGTGCCACCGCCTGCCATGGGCAGGGACACCCCCCACCAGCCCAGGCTGCCCAAAGCCCCATCCAACCTGGCCTTGGGCACTGCCAGGGAGCCAGGGGCAGCCACAGCTTCTCGGGGCACCCTGTGCCAGGGCCTCAGCACCCTCCCAGGGAAGGATTGCTGCCTCCCAGCTCAGCTCCAGCTCCCCTCCTGCAGCTTCAGGCCCTTCCCCTTGGCCTGGCCCCCCCTGCCCTGCAACCAGCCCCTCTCCAGCTTCCCTGCAGCCCCTGCAGGCCCTGGGAGGGGCTCCAAGGGCTCCCCGCAGCCTTCTCTGCTCCAGGCTGGACAAGCCCAGCTCCCTCAGCCTGGCTCCAGAGCAGAGGGGCTCCAGCCCTCGCAGCATCTCCAGGGCCTCCTCTGGCCTCGCTCCAGCAGCTCTGTGTCCTCCTTGTCCTGGGCCCCCCCAAGCTGGAGGCAGCACTGCAGGGGGGTCTCAGCAGAGCGGGGCAGAGGGGCAGAATCCCCTCCCTGGCCCTGCTGGTCCCACTGCTGGGGATGCGGCCCACGACACGGGTGGCTTTCTGGGCTGCCAGCGCACACTGCCGGCTCATGTTGAGCTTCTCATCCCCCAACACCCCAAGCCCTTCTCTTCAGGGCTGCTTCCAGGTCAACTAATTTACAAGATAAAGTAGCTGATAGAGAATATGCATGCTAGAAAGGAAAATACGCCCAAGTTCTGTGTGTTTTGGCGGTTCCCACCTGTTCTTTGATATATGTATCACAAAAGTATGCAAGAACGAGATTATTTGCCATGTTTGGAGCTCTGTGAGCACAGAAAAAACATTAACTTTCAATGCCACAAATATTCAGATTTACTGACTATTTAAAATGCGTCTGTGCCAAGCGCTCCTTGCAAGCTCACTGCTGAATTGCTCTTTGGCAGCATTTGTTTTCTGCCATGTAACTTCAAACACTGAACGTGCGGTCTCTATACAATGCTCAATGAAGTTCATTGCTTTATGGGTCTGGTGAATGATGAAGATCTATCCCGATGAAGGCAGATACCAGCACGAGGACACAGGGGGGCGCAGGGGGTGGCAGCCTTCGGGGAGCACACCCGTGCGGTCCCAGCGAGTGTTTGATAGGGAGGGCAGTGCTATACACACGTATGGGGCATATGTGTGTACGGTGTGTGTGCCATACAGCAGATCCTTTGCTGAGTGTATATCACAGCAATCCTGACCTCTGATGTCACTGTTACCTGCTCAGCCAGTGCCATTAGAAATGCTGAATCCATTAACTTTGGCAGATTTATGGGGTAAGCATATGTCACTGGTATTATGAGAACCAGTTACATTCATGGGGAGATTTTATGATTCACAGTATCCGCTTATGTAAACCTTAACTTTTAC
>VWZZ01004844.1:103571-126465 GCA_013399095.1 Psophia crepitans | reverse complement strand
CGGCACCTCCGGCGGCGCTGGCGGCGGCTCGGGTGGCCCCGCCATGGAGAGGCTGTCGCCGCGCCAGCCCGACTACATGTCCGTCTGCCTCTTTGCAGAGGAGCCGTACCAGAAGCTGGCCATGGAGACGCTGGAGGAGCTCGACTGGTGCCTGGATCAGCTGGAGACCATCCAGACTTACCGCTCCGTCAGCGAGATGGCATCCAACAAGGTGAGCCGAGCGGCGGGGGGGATGCGGAGCGGGGGGATGCGGAGCGGCAGGGGGCACGGCAGCGGGATGCCCGGACCGTCTGCGCGTCTGTACAGGAGAGCAGCTCCAAGTTATTCCCGGGGAAGGAGGTGCGGGTTTCCCTCGCAGAGGCATGACCAGAAAAACTGACGGTGGCGCGGCGGGACGGCGTGGGGAGAGCGATCCTTACGGCCGGGCTCATTTCTGGGAAGTAAAAGAGCTTACAATTAGCGCCGGCCCTTTCGGAACCGATATTACCAGAAACGCTGTGAAAACGCCCGCATTTAACAAATTATCACTTCAAAAGTCAATTATCTTCATTGTTGTCTGTCCGTAATAATGGCAAACTCTAAACACTGTGGTACGTTATTTTATTGCTGTTTTGTCTTTCGGTAAGCGTTTAATTTTGTTTTTAATGTGGTGGGCTGGCTCGGCACCACTTGCCAGCACATGATGAGGGTGCGAAGTCAAAGATTGTGCGTAGGGAACAAGCTGCCTGCCCGCCGCCTGGGACCTTTTCTTTTTTTCTTTTTTAGTTTTTAATGCACCGGGAGTGAAAGGGGAATCTTGAGTTTTTCTGCGAGGAGTAAGGTGGTGAAATAAAGTAAGAAAAGTACACTGTGCGAAAAGTCAGAGAAGCAGGAGGGAGAGCGCAAAGTCCCACGAGAGAGGGAAAAAAACGAAATGCGAGGGCTGAACACCCGGCTCGATGTAACTTTAGGAAACCAATGTTCCTGCTCCCCTTCCCCGTGCTGGAGCCGGGCTCCCCAGCTCCGTCTGGCCGAGCCAAAGCATCAGATGAATTTCGCTTCAGCATCTCCTCAAGTCAGACCTTAATTTGCCGGAGCTGGATGGAGGCGCTCCCTCCCCCGAGGCCAGAGCCACCTCCCCGCTCTGATCCCAGCCGCTGCCCGGGGCAGCGCTTGGCTGCCAGCGGAGCCTTCACACCTCCGGGACAGGCTGGCTGCTCCCCATCCCCATGCCTCGGGTTTTTTCAAGCGCAGTTTTTGCACCCAGGCTTTCACGCAGTGTTTACAGCCGTGCAGTGTCCGATGGAGCAGGTCAGACAGTCCCACACCGAGCTTGCTCCATCTTTGGGATGAGGGTTGTGTCGCTCCATCCATGCCTGTGACTGGTTAAACCCAGTTCTGAGTTGTACTGCACGAACACGGCGTTAATATTTTTTTCCTAATTGGAAATTAATGAAATCAGAAATGCTGAATCATAAACTGATTTTATGGAAAAGTTTGAGTAAAGAAATCCCGTGTTATTTCAGCTTCTCCTCTGTTAGTGATTACCACGACGTGCAGGAGCAAAGGAAGTAATAAAAGTTTTATAGACCAAGCTTTCAAGAAAGGATTTTTTTTTTGAGTGTTTGTTGAGGGAAGCCAGGGTGAAAGTTGAGAAAGGTTTCGGCTGCAGAGGAGGCTGCACCTCCGATGTGGATGCTGATGCCCTTCGTTTTGAGATTATTTTTTTTTTCACTGCGTGCCAAAGCTGGACTTGTGAAGGTGAAAGACAAACTAAATTGCATATTGTAGTAAGTTGTGATCTCTCTGTGTGCAAGTGGCTTACAGCTGGGTCGAGCAAAAGGTTCTCGAAACTTTGTTCTTTCATAACCAGTTTCTGAAATGTCTGCGTGTTTTGGTCAACTTCCAATATCGTTTTCAGCTGTGAAAGAAAAGCATAAAATGGTCGTTTTCCTTATCAGCGATAAACATTGACACAAATTAGTTTGGGGGTTTGTGGTTTTTGGGGTTTGGTGGCAGATGTGCAATCTGCAGAGTGACCTTACGCTGCAAGAAGCCGTTGGGTTGGAAACGTGCATCTTCGCGAAGAGCCTGCAACGGTCCTTAATTGGTCAGGTTTTTCCCTTCGCCAAGTATCCCACTCAGCTGCTTGCTTTGGGCAAAGGCATTTAAATTTGTCACCAGTAAATAGCAAAACAGTCAGATGTTTTGAAAACAGGATGCTTGGGCTCCACATTAGTAAAGAAAAACGGAAAGAGAAGCAGTATAGATAGGAAGAAAGCAAATAGACTCAGCATGCTCCCAAGCGCAAGAGCAGTATAAACAGTGACCTATCTTCCTGACCTCAGCTCTCGCCGAGTTCCTGGCCCCGCGCCACCCAAGCCAAACTACGTCATTTGAGACTGATAGTAGGCATGGCACAGCTGTTGCAAGTGTGACTCGAATTTCCTGTCTCCTTCCTGACAGACGTAGTTTAGAAAATCCAGAGTTGCAACAACAGCAGGCAGAGAGGGAGGATCTCGGCATACGTGTTCGCGGGGTGATTCTCAGAAGTCCTGCACCAAAAAGGAATCGCTGGGGGGAAACGCCATGCCGGATGGCATCCTGGCTTTAAGCTGATGGTTTTCGGAAAGCATGAGTTAAAACATGTGCGTATACTTTTTTAAGCTGTGAGTTAATTACAGGAGAAGTGAGGAAATGAGCAGCTAATCTTACTGTGAGCTAATGAGCCTGATTGCACTGACATCAGCGTGAGCCAGGGGAGCACTGCTGCTTGCACAGTGGGACCCTATGGTCCTACGAGCGGGGTCCAACATAAAACTGGCAAAGAGGGGAACTCTCTTTCCCAGGTGTGGTGTTGGCGACTACGAGTCCTGACACATTACCAGAGCAGTGCCTGATCCACAAACCAGCCCGAGTCCCGTGCTGTTCCAGCAGCACGCTTCTGCTGAAAAACAACTGACCATGCATTGGTGCCCTTAAGTTTCAAAATTAGAGGAAAAACTACCTGGAACACTATCCGGTAGCAGGGAAAGCAACCAACATGAAGGGAAATAATTTTCCTAATGTTACACTAATCTTTTGTTGTGACCGGAGTAAGGCCCTGAAGCTTTGCAATGAAACAAAATTACCTATAAAATTCTGTAGGCACTGGGTGCTGCCCGTAGAAGTAGACCGCAGATATTTACATTATTGTAACATATATGTTCTTTTTTTCCTGCATTTATCACCCTGCCCAGCTTCCAGCTCTGGCAACTGCTGTGTCTCAGAAGGATTTGTGAGTCATGTGCCTGCTGATAAAGAGGGGGTATTTTCTCTCTTGGTGGCCACTCTGTAATGTTGCATGTGGCATTAGGCAGCTGTCCGCAGCCTCGCTTGTCCTGCAGACGGAAGCGTAGGACCCCCTCGGCTCTATTACCTAATATAGCCTTTGGGATCAGGGGGTGGACGTGCTCTGTGCATCCCCCGAATCATAAAAGGGAGCAAGTACTTTTCCCAGCTGAAATGCTGGTCTTGCCAGCTCCAAGTTTTTATGGGGCCATAATTTCATAGAAATGAGGGATGGAGAAAATGTATTATTTCTCAGGAGTTACCTGCCTGTTCGTGAAGGATACAGCCCAGGTCACATGTAGAATGGATTTATGTGAATGGACATGAGTGACACCTTTCCGTCTCCTTAAATTAGACCAGTCTTACTTAGAGCTTTTGACAGTCCATTAAGTAAGTAAATGGACAGATAACGTAATTTGCAGTCTGTGGGGATATTCTGATTTTGACTAGACAGAGGTGGTGTCATCAGGGTGCCTGCCTTGTGCTCTTGCAACTTTCAAAACCCACTTCTGTCCCCACACTGTTCCCTGGGGGGGCCCGTCCCTGCCAGCACTGCCCATGCAGGTACTAACACTGCAGAGTAAGTCCTTAAAGACTTCTCCGTTAGTACTGAGTGCTGAATAATGTAGCTCATATCTTGCCACTCAAAGCTGTTTTCAACCAGGAGCTCAGGGCAACAGCACGATGGGGCTCCGCACCCCTGTCTGGGTCACTTGTGAGCCAGAAGTCACTAAGATAAACAGAACTGATTTCATTTTGCTTGTATTTCAAAGGGCATTTCGGTCAGAAAAGAGGAGCAAGGCCGCACCTAGCTTTCAGGAGACAGTGGCTGAATAAACATATGGACACTAATGTAAACTCCTCAGGTCCGTGGTGGAGGTCGAGCACGGCGCAGGGCCAAGTGCCAGCAGCGTATGTGCCGGGCTGCACAGCCTCCACATTCGCTCGCCTGTCTTCTGCCCGTCCGTCAGCCCCCGATCTTGTCCTCTTTGTACGTGATGTTTCCCTTAAGCGGTGCCGAGCTGTTTAGTCTTTTGCTTGCTTTTGCTGTAACTTCCTTTGTTTAATATGCTTTAAAATAGCCGAGCACTGCACAAAGAGAGGCTTGTTCGCTTGTGCAGCAGCCAGCGAAACAAAGAGACTTCCACGTCTCCTGTTTTTACAAGCCGGGATGAATCACTGAGCTCTGCACGCGGTTCCCCAGCCGCACGCCGGTATTCCCCTCGCCCGGGGACTTGCCTTACGGAAACGGGGATCCGCAACTGAGCGCCTGGGAGAGCTCTCTGGAGCGCGCGGGCTGGTTGGAGCAGCCCCTGGCATTGCTCCGCGGAGGTCCCTGCAGAGCCGGTCACTGCAGAGCCCTAACGCACGTTGCCCATGTCAGTTTGACGTTGGTGTGCTCCACAGCAGTTAACTGTTTCTTAGGCGTACAGCTGCTGTCTGCAGAGCAGGACACTAGACGATCGTTATGCTCGATGCGAACTGCGGTAGGAGCTGTTTATTATCTGTGGTTGGGAATATTCACTCCGTCTTTGTTTTATCTGATAGCGTTTTACGTGTGTTGAGGATGTCCTTGTTAGAGAGGACAGGGCACTGCATTTCTTAAGGCAAAGCCACGCGTGATGCAGGAGCCAGGTTTTTTAACAGAGGGACTTGGAAGTGGTGAATGTGAGGTTCCAGTGAAGCCTGCTGGGTGAGGAGGAGCCAGCTCTGAACGGTGGCTCTGCCCCAGACTGTGAAGCCCCTCAAAGCTCCTCACGGAGCTTCAAGACCTGGGGAGCTGGGTCTGAATCAACTCCTGTATATCAGTTCTCATCACTATCATAGATGGACTTTTAGGGTAGCTGTCTCCATATCCATCCTATTCCTCCTCCCTTGCTCTTCTGCCTCTAAAATAAATCATTCTGATTATATCAAATGTGTCCTAAGAGTGGGGTGGAATACTGGGGCCATACGTGGGCTTATTTAACAATCTAATGTTTTGGTCTTGTGAACCTCTGGGTTGTCAGTTTACAGATCTCTTAAACTGATTGAAATATTAAAAATATGAAATATTGGAAAGCTGTACCATTGTCTGTGAAAAGTGTTGGTACAGTATTAGGAGCCGGTTAGAGATACCCTCCTAGAGCGAGGTGACTTTGAGTGGTGGATGCTTTCTCATCTTCTGGGACTGTTGTGGTAAACGGCTGGGAAAAGCCCATACGAGGGAGATCCCACGGCCACACAACATCCGTGCTGCTGGTGCATGTCTAGAGAGCGAGAAGAGATGAAGACTTTGGGGGTTGAATTTTGGTTCAAATCTGTCTTCCCAGGAGCCTTTCTGGAGAGCTGCTGTCCTCCAGGGCACAACGGTGCCCAGGACCTTCTAGCCAGTCCTTTAAACATTTCGGCTTGTATTTGGATGTGATGGGTTTCAAAGTGCTGCATTCTCAGACTTCTACGTTATAACACATTAGGGTGGGGCTTAAATAAATAATAGCTCAAAGGCAGGTTCAAAATGAATCACAATTTGAGGGCAGGACTGGAGAGTGACTAACTGTTCAGAGCAGTGACCTCTCTGGAAGTGAAGTGAGGATACTAGAGACGCATGACATCTCAGAGGAGAAGCCCATTTAGGATGAGGGTGAGCCGTGGAGGATTTCAAGGTAGGATTTAATCCTCGGAGCAGTCCTCATCCTGACCCTGATTTTGTGGACCAGGCCAGTCTCCACAGCCTGACTCCAAACTCCTCATTTTTTACCCAATTGCAGAGCAACTGCTTTTGGTGGGGCAGCTGGTGATCAAAATATTTGCACTAAGTGAAACTTAATTGAAATATCTTGTGTTATCAAAGCCAGAACATGTTGTGGAGATGTATTGGTTTGAAGGCTCATCCGTCAGAGCTCTTAGAGGGAGAGATTCCCCTGATTACAGCCTTTGCTCTGTGTTTAAAGCAAACAAACGAGAAGTGCCTCACCTTTCTGCTGGTTGAGCACAGCTGGGCAAATGCTACGTAAAAGTTATTCTGCAAATCATTTGCCTATCTCTATGCAAGAAGGATTTTTCATTAAAATATATTTACATTAATTAGTGCCTTCCGTATGGTTTTGGTGCTTGCATTAGGCTCATTTTCATTTTGGCAGGACCAACTGCCACATTTTTGGTGGGAGGGGGGCGGCGGGGGGAACAACTCTGTTGTAGAGCTACAGTCACTCTTACCAGGACTTACTATTTATCCTGTGTTTTCTGAAGCGAACCGACTTCTGTCGATTAAAAGTTGCCAGAGTTTTTCTCTTCATGGGCATCTTAGAAGAGTCATCTCAGGGCACAAAGTTGTTTGAATTTTCCAAAGCCTGTTCTCCTACTCAGGTAAAACCCCAGCTGGATTTGCCTAAATGATGACTGCAGAGCCTGACTCAAATTTAAATTAAATTTAAATTGCTGCTTCATACGATTAACAAAATCCCATGTTTAATTGCATTGCTCTCTTGTTAAATGAGAAATGCCCTTCCCTCTCAGTTTTTTGGTTTCTTTTTCTGAAAATTGAGAATGTAATCCAGGCACATTTCATCTGGATGTCCAGCTTCTCCTTACAGTTCACACCCGAGCCCCGCGGGAGCAGAGATGCCTCTGCCTGCTCGCTGCCTGCCCTGGCAGGGACGAGCGGCTGGGGAGGCTCTGGTTTGTGGGCTCTCTTTACATAGTCGTTCGGCTTCCTTTGCCACTCGAGGCTGCATCACTGTGGTTTGCATGGGTGTGACTGACAGAAGATTTTGGTCTGAGATCTGCAGCCTTCTGGAGCGCTATCTGCTCCGGAGGCCGCAGATGTTGTCAGCTGCATCAGGTCTTTCTTTAATCAACTTTATGTCAACAAACAAGCTGCTGTAGGTTTTAATTTTGCTGTTGCTTCCTAGCCTTCAGCTCAGGCTGGTACTCATCATCTCTTCCTCCTGATTTTCCTTTTGCTGTTAACACGACAAACATTTTTCCACCTGGTAAAACTCTAAAAATGATTTTGCAGAACAAGTAGTTTTGCTTGTTTCTGGTTTTATTGGCTCGCCTCTCGTTCGAGTGAAAAATAAAAGCAGCGCTGGGTTGAAAAACTGGTATGAATGCTCACCACGCTGCGCTCAGCTGCTCTGGAAGAGGTGGTCCTAGTCTCAGGACTTACCTCTTGCCTGCAACGTGCCACTTGTGTGATCCTTCCTCCTTACAGTGCGATTTGGTTTATGTTACAAAATGCATCTTTCAGTGATGGAGGGAGAGTGCAGTTCCCAGGGGATCGCTGGTCTGGTTGAGAGCTCTTGATGTGTGCAGTTTGGTACTTACTGGTGAGGAAATTCATACAAAATAGAATAAGCTGACATGGAGACTCCAGATAAAGTTATGTGGCTCAATTGGCTAGAAGAGACCTGTTCTTAAGTATAGGAAGAGCATTGTAGATGAAGCAGAAACCAACCTGACCCTCATCCAAAGGAACCCACAGCTTCAACTCGAGCTGCAGACGGGGCCGTACCCCGCTGCCGCGGTTTTTCCGCTCGAGGAGACACACAATACGTGCTTTGTCACACCACGCAGCGTGAAATCTTAAACTCTCTCAGTCCCGGTATTTTGTGTCAATCCAGGCAAACGTAAATCTAAACTCAGGGCTTTGGGCACCAAACACAATTGAATCCATCAGCAACAGATGCTGCAGGACTGTCCCGACCGAGGAGGTGGTAAGCAGATTGGGCCCTGCAGGGTACGGCAGGCGTTTTCTCCGTGTGCCAACGAAAACTCAGGCGGGCACACCTTATGAACACATGATACATTCATTTTCAGGAAAGTAAACGGGGTGGTTTCTCCATGACCTTACCAATTCCCCAGCAAGGGGTGGAGGGGGTTTTTCTTCTGCCTTACCAGTTCCCAGCAAGTGAGTAACGTGCCCCGGGCCTGCTTTTAAATAAGGAAATTCAGTATCGTTTCTAAGCAGTGCTAATTCACAGTGCTTTCCTTCGGCGGGATCCTATAGGGATTTTTGCCTTTCCAGCGTTTTAATGCAATTTACATATTTTGAGTCTCATTTGTCTGGAAATGAGCTGGAAATGGGCCGGTGATAACACTTCTGCTTCAGGTTCCACTTCATCGCTTTTTAAGCCCCGTGTTGCGTAAGTACGTCCCACCCAAGGGAGGTTCTGCTGCTTTCAGAAATGCCAAACTTTACCGGTAAAATCTGAATATTGTTCTGTCTACATCAGATATATGTTGTTGCTTTCATGAGCAGCCACATGCTGATTTATGGCAACATGCTATTTATTTATCAACATTTACGTTGTGGATTTTTAAATTATTCTAATAACATAAGGCCAACAAGTTGGTCATGATGTTACTCCTTTAAAGTCTTCCTTTGAACATATATATATAAATCATCTCTCCTTTGATGTGAAATTGGAGATTTCATAACTGTGTGTTTACTTTTTGGTTTAAAAAATAAGCTGAAGGGAAAACAAAACAAAAAAAAACCCAAACCAAAAAACAAATAGTACTTTGTATCTCATTAAAAATAGTTTCTAGCACATTAAAAACTATATTGTTTTAGGAAACAAGAACTAGAAAGAGTTGCAAAAGCATTTGATTTTTTTAATGACTGATAGTTGACTTGCAACCATTCTACTTTTCTTCAGGCACTGAAATGTGTCTGCAAACTTTCTCCTTTAGTACGGATTAGTGTGAAATGGGTTCATTTTTTCTTTAAATCTTTAAATGCCCCTTCCCATCATCCTTCATGTGAGTGCTTTAAAAGGAAATTCGATAGAAATTATGAAGTAACAAGGACAGCCGCAAATTTGTTTGGCACAGTCCTTTCTGTAAGTGATGTAACATCAGGAAAGCACAGATGAACAGTTATGTTATTGCTCCTATAAATTAAAGAATTTTAACTCTTTTGACTTGGAAACTTTTTAAGAGGCAACAAAAGAAATGCTCCAGCACTCTAGAATCAGCAGATTTTCCCAATGTAGCTTGGAAAAAAACTGATGAAAAATTACCTTCCGAGAGTTATAAGGTGCTTGTGCCTTGGAAGTGCCCAAGGCCAGGTTGGATGGGGCTTTGGGCACCCTGGGCTGGTGGGGGTGTCCCTGCCCATGGCAGGGGGTGGCGCTGGGTGGGCTATGAGGTCCCTTCCCACCCAAACCAGTCTGGGATTCTGTGATTTGCTGCTTGTCCTGGTTGCTGTACACACATGAGTAATTTCCCTCCTGTGTGTAAACAATTTCCGGCTGGACTCTTGTTCCTGCTGCGTCACACAGGCAGGTGAGTGTCAGCTCTTCCCAGCTCCCGGTGCTGGCCATCCGATTATTCCCAGGAGAAGAGCTGTTGAAATGAATGGAGTTACTCCAAAGTTTAATTGTGCCTCTGAAACTGAAGTGATTTACCTGGGCAATTAAGCTGAGCAGGATCCAGCCCAGCTGTCTTTGCGTGGAAATCAAAGGCGAAAGTAACCCTTGTACCACAAATCCTTTTGTTCTGAAGATTCCTAGGAGCGGTAGAAGAGCGAGGGATGTAATGTTTGCGTCAGAAGGGTGGGTCGCCGGGAACAGAGTTTATAAACATTTTTACACACTCCAGATCTGCACTGAGATTCCTCCATCAAAGTGTGGGGTGGGACCCCACTCTGCCTAGGTACTTGGGGCTGGAGCCCCGCAGCATCCTAGAAGCTCTTTTATCTTGAAATTGCCCTCAACTCCTGCAAAGGACTCAAACTTTTTTAAGCAGCCTCTTTGCATAAGGACTCTTGGCCTCAGGGAACCCCAGCTGGTATAAATCGACTTCAAAGGATTTACATCAGCAGCAGATACGTCCTCCTGTCTTTATTTTCCCTGTAAAGCACCAGGAACACCGCTGATGCTGTACTCCAAAGAGGAACAGGACTAACAACAGGACTATTGCCAGAGCCAGTGTGGGGTTGGAGAGGCCAAGAGCTCTGTGTGGCTCTCCCTAACTTTCCTAGGAAAGGAGGAGAGTCTTTCCTTCTGTCGCGAACCAGAAAGATGGGATTTTCCACACTGAAGCACCAGGGAGATTTCCCACCTGTGGCTGGATGTTGCCCGGGACTCCACCCCGAATTGCACACGGTGGCTCCAGAGCCAGCATGCTCCCAGCATGCTTGGACTCCTAAATCTTGCAAATCCTCTCATAGATTAGGCCAAATTTTCTTCCTCTGCACAAAAAGAAAGGCAAGCAATCTTCGCCTGCAGAGCATTTGGTTAGGATGGGGTGAAGGACCAGCTGCCAAGTGGTTGAAGGAACTGCCCTGCCCTCGGTGTTGATGCCACCAAACACCCGCGCACCCGCAGAGGTCCCCAAGGTTGTGTCCTTGCAGAACCTTGCGCTGGGGCCAGCGCTCAGCCCCACGCTGCAGCTGAAGAAGTAAAAGCAAATAGTGCAACTGCCGGTGCAGAGAGTGTGAGCAACCAGGGTGCGGTGTGGGAGCCAAGAGTGAACTTTCCCAATGGTAATCAAGGAAATTACCGCACGCACGCACGACTGGAAAGCTGGAAAGAAACTGTGATTCCCTCTACCAGAGAATACACGAAAAAGGGTCACTGCTGGTAATCAAAGAATGATTCAATTTCTGGGAGATTTAATTTGGTTCAGATGACTTCTGCAGTTACTTCAGAGCATGCAAAACAGGAAAACTCCATGCGATGTGATGGCTTTTTCTCACACAACCCTCCAGATGGTTTTAGACCTCTGTGACTTGCTGGGAAGATCAGCTGTATTGCCATGTGTATTTGGGTATTAAAAATTTCAGTTGGGGCTTCACCTCATTTATGTTATCTGCACTCTTTTCAGCAGCTGAATGTGTTAATTGCCTGGTCCTGTGATTGGAATTTGGGGCAGAGAGAAGGGAGCCCCAAGCCTGTTTCCTGATTTTGTGTCTTTTTAAGGGAAAACCCCCTCGAGTTGGGGTGGGCATCCCCTCCCGTGTGCATCCTCGTGTGTGCGCACATGTGTTCTTACATGTGCCTCTGCTCCCATCTGTACAGCGAGGTTATCAGTGCTTATTTCCTTCATAAAAGGCACCGAGATGATTATTAATTATGAAAATAACAGCACACGTCCACATGTTGCTGATAGGCATTATCGTAATTGCCGAGCTGAGGGCCATGCTGCGCTCATGCACGAGCTCTTTAAAGCAGCATCACTTCTGTTTGCTTAATGGCAGAGCAGTTGGTATTTTCTCATAGCTAGCGTGCAATCTGTTTGTTTTACCCTTCGCTGTCAAATCGATTTAACGAAGGGATCGTTACAGCGGTTTGCACATGACATCAGTCATTGATCTGTGCAGAGAGGCAGCAACGTGCTTTCTCCCTGCAGGCGCCGCAGGCAAATGGCAAAGCAGTTCAGAGGAAGCAGTGTCACTCCAGAGCATCCTGACATCAAGGAAAGCTCAGGAAAAATCCCAAATACCCGCCAGGAGCAGTGAAGACACTGTGATTACCGAGTGCACCATCAGCATGCCTCGGTCCGTGCTGAACTGTGGTGGTTTTAAAAGGGTATGGTGTTATTAAGTAAATCCTGCTTAGGTGCCAGCATCATTCGGATGGTAAATGGCAACAAACTTTGCAAAGCATGTGGGTATTCTCACAGCACTGTGAGTGTCTCGGCTGGGTTTGGCACCCGTAATCCTTTCAGCAGTGCTGTAATATTGCCATCTGCGTTTATAAAAGGTTGCTGATTAAAAGTCTGGAAAAGTGCGTAAGATGAAGGCGGTTGGAGGAGACGAAGGGGACGGATTTCTGGTTAAAGATCAGATATGAGAATCCCAAGGTCTTTTATCTGTCCTCATCTCTGCTGCAGATGGCTTGGGTGACCTTGCGGAGGCCATTTAATTGCTTTGTGCCTCTGTGAAAAGGCAGCAGCTACCCTGTGTGCGTTAGGAAGCCAATTGTGAGGTGAAGGTATTTTTTTTCAGGTAGTTCTCCACCACTGGGGATTAGTTGTCTGAAAGGCGTGATTGTATAGAAAACCCGACTGATTCAACATGGCTTAAAAGCTGTTTGTGCGATTATCTGATTATGGTGTTTTCCTTGTAAAGATAAAGGCCTCGATCCAGAGAAATGTTTCAGCATGTGCTTCGCTCTGAGCCTGTGGGAGTGCTCACGTGTTGGTGGCTGGTGCTTGTGACCGGCGAAAATACGTCACTGTGAGGAATGATAGGGTCAGAGCTCTTCTCTCCGCCCACAGGCTTTCTCTTACTTGGTTTGCCTTCTGGCTGCCACTCGTTCCCCATCACTAAGGAATTCCAGAAAGGCTTTTGTCCCTCTTGCTTGGCATGAAGTTTAGTGGAGACCCTGTGAGCCAAACCCCATGCCCGTGACCCAGAACTGTGGGATGCCCTCCCGGCCAGCCAGCATCCTTCACATCCCACCCCTGCCCGTGTCCCGTGAGGTGGCATCCTTTACATCCCACCCCTGCCCATATCCCACAAGACAGTATTCAAGCTGGTTGAGTAACCTGGAAAGTGAGGCCTCGCTGTGTGACATTCACACTGGCAGGGCAAGGCAGGTTGCTGCAAGAGAAGACAGTGGAGGTGGTGGTGGCAGAGTCCGAGCAGATAGCACCCCAGCTTTGGTCTGTGCAGATAACCATGTGGTAGAAGGGAGGTGGCATCAGCTTTCCACCCCTGGTAGTCATGAATTTAAGGAGAGAAGAAGATGGGTTCACAGCTTCATTTGCTCTGTGGTCAAAAGGCTGAGCAGGAGTCCCGTCTGGAGGTGCTGAGCAGCGGCTGCAGCCGTGCCTGGCCAGTGAGGCATGATTTCCATGGTGCTCAGCACTGGTCCAGCAGCCTGGGCAAGCAGGGAGCTGCGGGCTGTTCACGGGCTCTGCGTCTCCCTGCCCGTCAGCTCTTGCAGCAGGGCACAGGGCTGCGATGCAGCACAGGCTGCCCCCCATGCCCCGCATGTCCCACGTGAGGAAGCCTCGTGACGTCATGTCAAGCGAGACTGATCACATTTAATGAAGGCAGTTGGAGAAAGGAAATAATTTGAGGCCAAAGACTGCACTTTTCCACCCAAACTCCTGGCCGCTGTCGTGCGGCGTATTGCAGCCAGCAATCACCAAGGACATCCGAAAGCAGTGCGAGGGCTGCGCATCAGCGGTGATTCCTTGCTGTGATCTGTATCGCGTACACAGTACAGGCTGCTTTTCTTCTGATTTGATGCTGAAAGGACAGCTCAGCTTCCTGATAAAGTGATTGCATTTCAGTTTAAGATAAAAATTAATGATTACATCTTGAAATTTGGATTGTAAATATGTTCTTGTAAGAAAGAATTTATTAATTGCAGACTGACATAATTGATTTAAGGTTATTATTAGTTTATACCTTTTATCTGGAAAATATTTCCAGTTTGTAAAGATAACGTTTTGCTACCTTGCTACATTTTGCCCTTTACCATGTAGGGGAAGAAAATTATGATCTCGCTGAAAATGTGAAAAATTATGCTTTTAAAAACCCACACGTGAACACTTGCTTTGAAAATCCTCAGTCCCTGTAATGAAGAGGATTAAAACAAAGCAGAAATGGAGAAGAGACTACTGCCTACTTTTGACTTACTGAAGTATGCACAGAGCTTCCTCCATTTTAATCTTCCTTATAAAAAGATGGCTGTGTTACTAAAGCTGGCAACCCCTCAGAAACCAGCATCATTTTTTTGTCGTACGGTTCAGCTGAGCAAGGCTAATGTGGAGTGGGGACCCCCTTCAGCCAACTAAGCAACCAGGACGATTCATAATTCATAAGTGCTTCCAGCCATCCAGCTGAACACATTCGGATTAGTTCTCGTTTCTTCGTGCAATCCCTGATTTCATTATTCTCTCCTGCGAGCAAATACACCCACATTCAGCCCTCTGCAAAGATGCTATGCCAAGCTTGGCTTTGTCTGGGATTAGCAACTGCCGGGCTTTGGGGGATCTCTGGCTTTGACGGACGCTGATTTCTTTTTATTGACTGGGGAAGGGGGGTGTCCGTGTGCCCGAGGAGCTCTCCTGCCTGACCGGCGATTTCTCCGTGAGGATTTGTGGACGGTGCCGTGGAGTTTTCCAAAATGCCTGAAGCAAACTATTTGTTGTCTGTATCTTGGGGTTATATTAAGGTGGGTTTAAATCCTGAAGGCTTATAAACGACTGTTTTTTTGTGCTGTATTGCTTGGATAGAACCTGTATAGGGGAAACATGCTTTTTAAATGGTTATTTGTGTGTACTGTTTGGCAAGAGCTGTACATATATGCGTACTGTGCATGCGGCATACATGTATGTAATTTTTTTTCTCCTTTGGGAATTCGGTGTTGCGGGATAAAATGATGCAGCAATGAAAATGTGTGATTAGAAAATGAGGAGGATGATAGCATGTATATCTGGGTGAACAAAGGCTTGAATCCTGCATTTTACTGTAATGATCCAAGCAAATCTTCAGATTTATGGCTTTTTTTTCCTCCCCTGTTATGTTCTGAAGATCTGCAGTTGTCTTTTACTTGCATAATTCAAAATGGAGCAAACTTAAAGATTCGGAACAAAAGAAGGTTATGGGGCGTGGAATTTAAAACCAGTAAAAGAATTTGATCTTTCAGAGAGATTACCTGAAACGTTGTCTTCTCATTTGTTACAGTAAAAACTAATATGCGTCTTTTCATTTTGTAGCTTAGTGTACAGAAAAAAATATCTAGTCATGATGATACTGAACAGTATCTAAATGAAGCCATATGTCACTAACACCATTCCAAATATCTCCAGAATT
The DNA here is from genome assembly GCA_013399095.1 of Psophia crepitans. Classification (NCBI taxonomy): domain Eukaryota; kingdom Metazoa; phylum Chordata; class Aves; order Gruiformes; family Psophiidae; genus Psophia; species Psophia crepitans. The sequence goes on along the minus strand of VWZZ01004844.1, from coordinate 111,398 downwards.
TTGCTTTTAACATCTTGTTTGTGGACTTGCTTGTGATAAAGCTGTATTAATTTGGAAAAGCATTCAAAAAAATGCCATCTTTGTCTGTGTGCTTTTCCCCTCCCAGTTCAAGAGGATGCTGAACCGGGAGCTGACACACCTCTCCGAGATGAGCCGCTCCGGCAACCAGGTGTCTGAGTACATTTCCAACACTTTCCTGGGTAAGGCGTCGCATCCCAAGCTTTCTGGTGACTGAAAGATAACAATTAACTGCAGCCTAATACCTACCAGGCGATACTAGTGCCTGGTTTTCCTTTGGGGCAGAGCATTATTTAAATGTTTTGATTTTTCACTTTCAAAACGAATATTGGGAGGAAAATAATAGTGTTTGAATAAGTCTCTTCACAAAAGAATTCCCTCTGCAAATCGAAAGATTTTTCTGCTCGCATTGAATTAAGCTATTGGTAGCTGCTTTATGCATTATTTGATTTCTGTGTTGACCTTACGGAAAGGACAAAGTCACACAAGCCCAACTGCACGCTCTCATTTGTGCAACTGCTGCCTCATGCAGCTGCATCTTCCCCCTTCACAGACAGGGTTCAGACAAGTACGTTCGGCCCAGGCAGTTTATACATTGTATATTTGCTCATTTTGCACCAGAAGTCAGAGTGAAGAGTAAAGAGAATATTTTGCATGTCATTAGTTTTGCTGGAGCTCATAGGGCTGCTGGCATGAATTAATCCTCTGTGTTTACAAAATACACTTGTTATGCAAAAATCTAATTTTCTGTGTTTTCAAGCAGCTTTCAAATTTGTGACCATTTGCATATAAACCAAAGCTTAGCACAGGACCCTTGTATACATATCTCTGAGCTCAACAGCTTCAAATGCTGAGTGTATGTGGGATGCCGGAGCTCCTGGGGGACTCATGCCCTGCGGTTAAGATGGCCCAGAACGCATTCACTGCATGACACACAATTATTTCCATTAAGGGATTTTAAAGTGATTTCAGTAGCCTGTTGCAACTGGAACTACTGCGTGCATTTAGGACACATCACGTCATTAATAATCCATATAAGTCTGTAGCTGCTTTGTAGGAATCCATTGGCCCTGTCTTACCATTCGGATTAATCACAACATCCAGAATATGAATTAGTACAGGGACTAGAAGCAAAGCCACTTCTTCAGCTGGAGAGCCTGGAGCGTACACAGCGCGCTGGGGAGCATGACCATCATGGCATTTTCTGGGAGTTTGTTCATCAGCTCTTGCCACTAGGCATATGTCTCCGCAGCAGAAATACCCGATGTGGCTTGATACTGCGGACCTAATATAAAGCTAATACCCCACACATACACTCAAGTTAGTGGGGTCTGTATCTCAGCAGGGGCTAATTAGCTGAAGCTGCTGCTGTTGCTGACGGGGCTGTATTATCTCCCGTAGTCAGGCTGGGTCAGGTAACTGCATTTCCTTTGCAGGTCTTGACTATGGTCTTGTTCATTCCTGTTCTGCTGCTTCTCACTTATTCTGTAATGGTGACGTCCTTGCTGGTTTGTGACAGTGTGAGGGCCACTCAACCACATAGCGCCACGTTAATGCTGAGTGGTGCAGGCTCTCCAGAGTGGGCCAGAGTGCAACTTGATTGCTCACATTAAAAAGAAATGAGTAAAGCTTTTAAAAGGAGCTTAAAGCTTTTGTAAGAAGTCACACTGTTACATTTTTATGAATTATTTTTTGTCCCCTAAAATTTGGTTTAAAATTAAATGAACGCACAAAATAACAGGAGTCTACAGCTGAGGAAGTTGAACAAATGAACAAAAAAGAAATATGTGGCTAGAACGTTCATTTATCTCCAGACAGTGTGGGTTAGATGGGGATGACTTACAGATACTAAAACCAAATAACGTGACTTCATTCAGTCTCCTGACTTTACGGAATGAGCTGAGGAGGGTACCAAGAGGCAATGTCCTCCGCAGAGGGGCCAGTCCTGCACTCGCCGTCTGGTCCATGAGAGCAAGAACGCCAGCTTTAGATCTGTGTGAAGAACAAAGAGGAAAACTGGTGGGTTTATCGCTGGCCACATCACGTAAACGGGGAAGATCACGATGGCCTTTCAGCACAAGCCCTTTCCTAAGGGATGAGGGTGTTGCTGCTGCCACCACTGTGGAGACATGATTTAACGAGTTAAAGATTTGTTCAAGTATGTCCATTTTACGCTGCCTTAGTGCTAGTCGTTGCTAAGGAGATTGTATAGAGGAAAGTCCTTCTGTTGTTCAGCAAAGACACACAAGGGAGACACCATTGATGCCAGCTTGACTGTTGCTGTGAATAATGGCTTCCTCCTTAATTGCAGCGTTGCAGACACACTGGTAGTTCTTATTTCAGAGATTTTTAATTAAGCCAAGGCAACAGTAACTAATGCCTAGATGCCTAGTCCCTCCAGAGGTCCTCAGAGATGCAAAGGTGCAAAGAGATTATAGTAGCCTAAAAGTTCATGAGAAATTGGTTAGTATGAAAGTAATGAGCCACTGTATCTTGATTTTAATGCAGCAAATAAAACAGTTGTAAAGGCAGTAAGTAGCACATGTAGATAGATTTATTTATTAAACACATCTCCACAGCCAGGTTTGTGCCCCACTAGGAGCCTGCTTCATGTGCACTAATATTGTTACTGTCTCTGAGCCTGACAATAGAGGTACAGCCTGTGCATTGTATGTTATTCTGTACATATTTGTAAAGGGCAAAACTTTAATGAATCAGTGACACCGATTTGTTACTGGGTTGGTGTTTTAAGAGCAGGGGGTATGGAGATGGGTTGGGCCCTCATACGTATCAATGGACTGAATATGAAAATATATGCTTGTGTACTTTATTGAGGAAAGATGTGTCGTTTGAATATACATTTTATTTTCCTGAACATGGGTAAGCAAAATTAGTTGAGATCTAGCCATAAGCAAAACCTGATGCCCTTCAGGCTTGGAGAGCTAGCTCCTGGAGATGTGCTGTGCCCCAAGCGATGCAGCGTGAAAATGGCTACGATGAAAGCAGCCTGGCACTTCATATCCCAGCAGGGCTCCCTGGGAAGGTTCGCTCTTGCAGATCGCAAACAGAGGTTATGTGACAGTTTTGCTTTGATTTTGGTTCAGTTCGGTCCCAAAATTAGAGAAGCTACCCCCAGGGAAACACATGGGTTTGAACTGGTGTGCAGAGCCACTTCATCAGCAAAGCTAAAGGTTGGGTTTGGGAGACGTGATTGGTGCTCGCACTGCGAACAATGTTGACTCATTGCACCTTTATTTGTTACAGACAAGCAGAATGATGTGGAGATTCCTTCTCCCACCCAGAAAGACAGAGAGAAGAAGAAAAAACAGCAGCTCATGACACAGATCAGTGGAGTGAAAAAATTAATGCATAGCTCAAGCTTAAATAACACCAGCATTTCGCGATTTGGTGTGAAAACAGAAAAGGAAGACCATCTGGCCAAGGTATGACAGATTCTTGCAGTTCTGGGAGAATCGGTATCATCTGATACCAGAGATGGTCTGCCCCCCCCTTGTAAAACTGGAATCGGTATCCCTGAAGTGATGTGGCCATTACAAATGCTGTAATTAATGGCACCAGGCCCTAGCAGCATACTCTGTGTTCACAAATTCCTTGAAAATAACCCTAAAATAATGTAAAAAAAGCTACGAAGGCTGAGGAGAACAGTTATCGAACACAGGAACGTGTAACACTGCTATGTCCAGCAAACTGGCCGTGGGGCCTTTGTCTCTGTCAGGGGATTTCTTCTGGCTAGCTGGAAACACGCATCACAGATAATTCCCCTGCCACGCTTTGTGCAAGTGCTTTGGCATCAGCCCTTCACAGTTGCTTTGTGTTCATGTACTTTATTAAGTCTGCGTGTTCATGCACTTACATAATTACCATAATGAAGATTGGATTTGCATCTTTTTAAACTTTTGGAAAATGGCAAAGATGAGATGCAAGTGATAAATGCAGAATTGTCTTGAAAAATATTGTAACTGTTCTCTTTTTGTCCTTTCAAAAGGAACTGGAGGATCTGAATAAGTGGGGTCTCAACATATTTAACGTTGCAAGGTACTCCCACAACAGGCCGCTCACCTGCATTATGTACGCCATATTTCAGGTTTGTGATTTTTTTGATCAAATTTGCTGTTCTTTTACAACACAATGTTAGTTTCTAATTGCTTTCTGTATGGTTGCCTTCTACAGTATGACATCCTTTGATATACGCATGTATGCTTGTACCATTTATTATACAGGAGCGAGATCTACTAAAAACATTCAAGATCTCTTCGGACACTTTTGTAACGTACATGATGACGCTGGAAGACCACTACCACTCGGACGTAGCTTACCACAACAGCCTCCATGCTGCTGATGTTGCCCAGTCCACACATGTTCTGCTCTCTACCCCCGCACTGGATGTGAGTTACCTAGTTGCAGCTAAGTGCTTTATGTTGGGCAGTCCTCATGTTTGAGGGTGGAGCGGTGGCTTAAAAGCACATGGGAGAGAAATCTTAAGCTGAGTCTATCACTGGTAGCACTCAGACTTGCAAAAAGCAGTGTGGTGCTGGCTCTTCGGAGGGCTCAGTTTACTGCCAGGGAAATCACCATTCAGAAACCTCAGCAGCAGCTTAGCCTGTAATCTCTGTTCCATCGTAAAGAGCACATGCTGCTTGTAGACCTTTCTTCTGAGTAAATGTCGTGTTCTCAGAAAACTAATTAAAAAAGCACCTTTTTTTTTTTTCCCCTCTAAATCAGCTTCCCAAACTGTTGAGAGGAGACTTTCCTGACAAATTCCTTTTTTCTTTCCTAGGCTGTCTTCACTGATTTGGAAATCCTTGCTGCAATTTTTGCAGCTGCAATTCATGATGTGGATCACCCCGGGGTCTCCAATCAATTTCTTATTAATACAAGTGAGTTCTGTTTCAAGTACAATAACTCCTCCATCTGCAAGCCTAGAAACTAATGGAAACGCATTTTCCATTGTATTGAGGTCACAAATTATGACTTTCAGACTGCATTGCTTTCTCAAAATATTGTGCAGTAAACTAGTTAGACATTTTGAAATAAAGCAGTAATTAAAATAAAATTCCTAACGAAGGAAGCTATTGTAGTACAATTTGCAAACTGCCCTTGAATCTTGTGAATATTACTACTTGCTAACGCATAATGATTCTTCCAGTCCTGAGTGCAAATTTTCTCATTAATACTAGATAAATAATGCTATTGCTATTGACAACGATAAAGCCAAATATTGTGGTTCATGTTGTGTTCTGCAGCAGGCTAAGCATGTATCTTGATTCCAAAATATGGCTATTGTTCTTTTTTGGACAGTGTGTGTTTGCAGGATTCATACTTTCTGTTGTCAGTGATTCTGAAGCTCGTAACTAAGTCAACCAAGTACTATTTTGTTCGTTAGAGCTGAGCTAAGGGCTGTTTATATTATATACATGTGTGTTCGGATTAGAAAATCGCACAGTCTTGGCACACACGAAGCAAAAAAAGAAAACTTTCCCCAATTTATTGTATACAGATAAACATTTCAGTACCCAGGACAAGCGTTTGCTGTTTGAAATCACACATTTCACATGCGGGAGTCACATATTTGTGTTGCTTTGCCAGATTCCGAACTAGCCCTGATGTACAACGACGAATCCGTCTTGGAGAACCATCATCTTGCTGTGGGTTTCAAACTGCTTCAGGAGGAGCACTGTGACATCTTTCAGAACCTGACCAAGAAACAGCGTCAGACGCTGAGGAAGATGGTGATCGACATGGTATGCACTATGCACACACTGCTCCTCTTCTTAAACAAAAAACCGGTATCGTTGTGCGTACTGAGATCCTGTTTTCACTTCTCTAAAGGTATTGGCGACAGATATGTCCAAGCATATGAGTCTGTTAGCTGATCTGAAGACTATGGTGGAAACCAAGAAAGTGACCAGTTCAGGAGTCCTTCTTCTGGACAACTACACAGACAGAATACAGGTACGTCAGCCAACTTTCCTGCATTTTGTGTATTTTGTTCAGGATTGAAGAAACCGTGCTCCTCCTTTTACTGTGGCTTTTAAATGGACCATATGTAGAAGCTGCTGACCTAAATTTTCAGCAGTCATTTTTGTCTGTTCTGCACCACAAAGAGGTACAAGATGGACCCATATCTTTTAGGTAAAGAGGGTTATCTTTTTAACGCTTAGAGCACGGAGCTGCAAACATGCACGTTCTTCTGAAGTTAATCTGTAAGACGCTGAGTTTTTGAGGGCTCCTGAATTTCCTTGCTACTTTCTCCCGTTTGTTTCTCTGGTTGAAAAAGCACAGGAAGGTTGCTATAGCATTGTGAGATTACAAGAATTTCATTTGTAACTCCATACCTCAAGAACTCTCTCACTGAGCTGAAATTAGCGATGTACAATCTGTCCCCATATAGTCTAATCCTTGATTCACCGAAATGACAAAGCAGTACTGGAACAGGGTTACATAGTTAGTAGGACAAGACACATCCTGATCTTCTCTCCACTTTGATGGCCCATTTCTTAAGAACAGACTCATGGGAAAATTCTCCTTACATTTTTATTTAAGACTGCTGGTGTTAAAACAGGTCACTGTGATGCTGTGTAAATCCTTGCAGCCACAGTTAGTCAGGCACAGTTCTTGTGTGTGTGGAAGGGATATTACTCATGTAACAAAGTAGGAGCATTTAACCGTCTGAGAGCATGGAAATAAATTTTCAATGGTGGGAAGCACCTGCATTCAAAAACAAACCTGTATGATGTAATTAATTAACATCACCACAACTGCACCCCGTGTAAGTATCGGGTTGTCTGAAAAACAGCACGTTTTAGCTCTGAAGTGGGCCGTAGCAGCTGGTCTCATATACGGAGATGTTAATACTTTCATAGGCTGTTGCATAATCGAAGAGTCTTGTGGTTAAATGTTCTGAATTAAGCAAGCAGATACAGCTTGAAACCGTCCTCTTTTTTCCATTTGATTTTATGAGTTTTCTGATTAATGTAATTGCAGGTTCTCCGAAATATGGTACATTGTGCGGACTTGAGTAATCCCACAAAGTCTCTGGAGCTGTACCGGCAATGGACGGACAGGATCATGGAGGAGTTCTTCCAGCAGGGAGACAAAGAGCGAGAAAGAGGAATGGAAATCAGTCCAATGTGCGACAAGCACACAGCGTCAGTGGAAAAATCACAGGTAATTGGCCATGAGCTGCATTTTTGTACTGCCTAAGCTTGTATTTTTAAAGCAGAGACAAAATTCATCTGCTTTCTCCAGCACAATTAGGCAAACAGCCAGCCGTTCAGAGGGTTGGTTCTGATTGACCCTGACATCCAGCTGCGCCTGAAGCTCATACAGAGTGGCGAGGCTGTTCAGGCTCCTTTACGTACCCCGTGGCATCTCCTCATCTCCAAACGCATGTTCATCTTGCCCTGTTTGTGGCCCAGTTTCCAGAGCGCGTTGGTTTCCTTTTGCTCCCCAGGCTTGAAAAGTGCAATTCCGATCTCCCCTTCCTTCTGCCAGGTCTCTTCTGCCTTCACACCCTCCAGCCTCCTTAATTAGCACCTCCTAAGCCTGCTGACACTGCACCCCGTGTTAGACATTGTAGCAATGCAGGGTTAGGACCTTCTGCCAGCCGAGACCCACTTCAGGATGCTGGAAGAGTCTGGATGTCAGTTGTTATTCAGCCTCGTGCAGAACAGTTTTGCAGTGCATGATCTGGCCGGTTACGTTAGAGGTCTGATGGAGCTGCCGTGTGCCAGGTGGAGTCAAAGAAATATTTATTTATGCCAATACAAACCTTAAAAGGAGCTGGTT
>VWZZ01004844.1:57076-87612 GCA_013399095.1 Psophia crepitans | reverse complement strand
CGCAGCCCTTCTGCTCGCCGAAGCTCGCGCCCGGTGCTGCCGGAGCGAGCCCCGCTGCCTTGCCCAGGCTGGATTTATTTTTCCCCCCCCGTTTCCCAGCCGGTCTCCCCACACGCTCCTAATCTGACAGCGCCCGGTTATTAATCTGGCTCCCCCAGCCGCTGCAATAGGATTAGAGGGAGGGGAAGTGCGTCACGAGGTACGAAGAGGGGTTATGCTTTTGGTGAAAGTGGGNAATGGGAAATAGGTTGGTGTGTTCCCGGGGAGGGGGTTGTGTCGGGAGCGAGCGCGCATGTGACGAGGTGCGGGGCGGGAGCGACTGGCTGCGCTGCTGGCAGCGCCGGAGCCGAGCACGGCTCGTCCTCCCTTTCTCTCAGCATCCTCCGGTGATCCTGGAGGTGATACAGGCACAGCAGCATCCATGGCCTGCCCTTAGCCTCAGCACCCTTTTTTCCCCCCCTTGTTATTCTGCCGGCTGAGCGAGCCGGGGCTCGGAGGTGTTTGACTGAAGGGTTTGCGTTAAGCATCTGATAACCGGGATCGTATTCTCCTGTATTTTTTCAGGCTCCTTGGAAATTGAGGAATGCAATTCTGCCACCATGATGGAAGGTAGGTGATGATCTGAGCATGTCTTTTTGGGGTGGCTAGAGTTTAAAAAGCAGTGCTGGAGGAAGGAGGATGCAGCGAACCTGTACATATGAATCCTTTTGCTTTCTTAAAATAAATGAAATAATAGTAATAATAATAATAAAAGCAAAATCCTCCCCTCCCCCTAATCCCAACCAAACCGAAGCACCCTGCCCACTGCCGGCGAGCTGGCAAGCTGGCGGCTGGTGATATAATATCGAGCCCATCAGATTATTTGCAGTTCCATCCCCAGCCCTGTGTAGGCAGCTCGGGGTGTGCAAACACCCGGTTAACCGGCGGAGCCGCCTGCTCCTCCGGCCGCCGAGGCGGCAGCCTGGGCAGGGACGGGCAGCCCGGGCTGGGCGGCACGCGGGTCCTTTAGGCATCGTTTTACCCCCCGCTGGAAACCTGCGCTCGCAGCCCGACGCGATGCACAGAGGATGAGTCTGGGTGTTATCTGCCCGCACAGACCGGGGGCGCGAAGCCTGTCGGTGATAGATGGGATTCTGTGGTTCGCAGCGTAGCTGTGCGGATGAGCATCTCTTTGGTAGGAAACGAGGGTGTTTGGGCTTAAGGTGATTTTTGCCGTGCAGTGTCACCGGTTTGCAGATGCAGGCTCAGGGGAAGAGCGGGGGGGATGTTGGAATAAAAAAGGCAATGAGAACGAAACATGGGCTCCAGGCACAAGGTACTTCAGGGAGCGTTGTGGGGCTGTGCGGCTGACGGTGTGCGGGAACAGCCCCTGGGCATTAAGGACGTTGTCACATACAGCCCAGACAAATGGCAGAGGTTAAGCTCTCTTTGGATTTAATGTGTTCTGGAGTGAGATGCAGGGAAAGGAAGACTTTTTTTTTTTTCTTTTTTTTTTTTAGCAGAATAGATACTTTAGGGCCAACAGGATCAAAATATTCTTTTTTTTTTCCTCTTTTTTAATTTATCTATCCCCTTGGCCGAGGGGCTTGCCTGGGCGAGGAGAGCTGTGCGGAGCCGCATCCAGCACCGGGCTCGCGGCGCTGCCGGCATGCTAACCAGGCAGCTGCCCGGCCTTCCCCGAGATGACAGGCAGAAATTGGGCTGCCTCTCGCTCTGCCCCTGTACATCACGGTCTGCTACCCTGTCCAAATTCACTGGAAAGGCGTCGGGCTCCAGGTAACCAGGAGTTCCTGTATTGGCTTAAAATATGTGCCTAACCTCGGAATTCAGGTGCGGTACCGCACATGGGAATCGCTGCTTGCTCCCTCTTGGCTCCTGGCGTTGAGGAAACCAACGTTGTCCTTTGATACGAGGAAATGCCTTCAGCATCTTCTCTGATACTGATGAGAGTCACAAGTAAATGAGATGTTAATTTTAGAGCGTGACATCAAGCTCGTCGCCCCGTGCTGACATACGTGACACAGTGGGAGCCGGGCGCAGAGCCTGTGCGAGAACGGGTAATTCCAGGGATGTCGGTAACAACGTGTTTTCCCTCAAAAGTGCCTGTGTTTGTGGATGCAATAGGTAGATACATTGAAGTTGGCCTGCTGCAATTCTAGGTTTGTGTTATTTAACTAGTTTTGAGGCTGGTTGGGGGAAGGCGTTTGGGTTTTTGTTTGTTTAGGGGTTTTTTTGTTGTTCTCTTTTTTTTTTTTTCCTCCCCTGGAGGATTTTTGCCTTGCTCGTGGCGTGCCCACGGCATGGAAGCCTCGGCCCCTGTGGCCCAGGCAAGGTGCTGGCGGGGGTGTCCTGCCCCGCACCGGGGAGGTCGGGCTCCGGCAGAGGCGGAATCGCCTTTCATGAACCAGCCTTGCATTTAAAAAAAAAAACTGGAAAAAAGAAAATACTAGCCAGAAAAATTTCCCCCATTATCTGTGAGTTATTAAACTGCTTAACGTGTTGTTCCCCCACTAGCTAACGCGTACGGGAACCCAGAACGAGAAAACGAGAAGAAATAATTATGGCTTGTGATGAATTTTCACACGGTCGGAGGCTGGGTCTGTTTGTGGGGGAGTGGAAGGTTTGTGTCCAATATGGGACTGAAACGCTGACACCTTGCAGAGGTTTTAACACAAGAATGCTCTGGGACGCGCTTAGCTTGATTTGACCTGGAACTTTCAACCTGCACAAGATACCTGTAGTACCCTGCAGCAAACATGTTAAAGGGGGGGTTATTATTATTAGTGTAATTATTTAAGTCACTTGTCTCACCAAAATGTTAGATACTGTGCTGGAAGCTGGGGGTGGAGCTCGGGGAGGAGCATCACCCAGGGCTGGTGGGATGGACCTGCCTCAGCCAAAGGTTTTGGATCCTCTTCTTTGGAAAAGAATCTGGTTCCTTGGGAGTGACGCAGGATGTGCGGTTTGTTCTGAACCTAATATGGAGTATTTTCTCTTTCTCCTGGTAGACAGGGAGAAAAAGTGCTTATTTTTCACTGTGTGCTGAAAAATGATGATGTTTTAAAAAAACCCACGTGTGGATGCTGCCTCAAGAAACCGGTCCTTGCTGGGAGGAGGGCTGACCAAACACCACACGATGTCTCAATCGCCAGAAGCTGGTCCTCCACCTTCACAGCAGCGCGCACGAGCGTTGGCACCGCTCGGCAGGCTTGGCGCGTTGGGGATGGCTTTGTTGTGCTTGGCCTCGCTCACACGAGTGGGAAGGAGGTGCTGGGGATGGGGACTAGAACCCCCCAGCTTTGGATTGACAAGAGTCACTCGCAGGAGAACTGTGTTGCGTGTCAGTGTTAGATCTGGGACCCAAACTGCATGCTGGAAAGGTCCTACCGCATGCTGGAAAGGTCTCTGCATGTGTGGCTGTAGATACGAGAGGGGCTCAGATGTTCCCTTTGGTTGTAAACATCTCACCAGTACTCAGAAGTGCGCTGGGCCTGTCATTAAGGTGTGCACAAGAACAAGTTTATCTCCTTTTACTTTTTTAATCTCTCCGTTGCATCCTCAGTGTACTGAAGGTATTTTATACAGCTTAATTAAGTTTTGAAATCACTGCTGCAACACGTCACTCAGGGCAGAAGCTCTGTGATGTTCGGAAAGATCAGACGACCATGTGGCTGATGGGAGCAGCCGTGGTTACATTAGGGAAGGTAATTTCTCCTTCTACAGGAGACAGTATCTGCGCTTCTCCAGCGCCCAAACCAGACAGTTGCTGGGGAGAAGCTTTCCCAGAGTGGAAATTTCTCTGTAACTCTTCTCCAGGCTCTTTTGTACCTGTTTCTGGGGAGTTTGGTCACTCTGGGAGCTTCCATGGATGACTGGTCACATCTGAAGTTGTAGAAACTTTCTTGCATCATTTTTTAGCTATGGTTGTCTCCAGGCCTTATGTTTTCATCGTGCTGGGACCAGAGACATCTAATGGTACACGAAAAAGCATTTTTCCTGATTAGGATAGAAAACTGGCATTATTACATTTTAAGTCGCCTTGTTTCAGAAAACAGTGTATTTAAAAGTGCTTAGTGTTGGCCACGTGTCTTGGCAAGGAAATGACCTGGTAGAGACATTTGGTTTTTATTTGAGAAAGCCAGTAGCAGGTTTGAGGCCGTTAACATAAATTCAGGCATGGATGGCAAAACCATCCCAGCAAACACGGTTCCTAACTCCATGTTAGTGTCCTTGTGTATTTTCCAACACGTTGTTTGAGCAGCGATGGCCGAGCTTGGGCTTGGGCTTACAGGAGCATCTCTGGCCATGTCCTGAGGTGCAAGGATCCTGAAAAGATCCTGCTGCCCAACCAACACACCTGGTACTGCTAGGGAAACTATTTTTTAAAATTTTTTTTATAAATGTAAGAGAAGATTATGTTTGACCTGTCTGTTGCGCCCTGCATGGCACTGGGGATGCTGTCCCTGAGCCAGCAACTTGGCTCCCCTTGTAGCCCAGGGTGGGCACAGAGCTGGGGACATCTCACCGCTTCTCAAATTCAAAGACACGCCTTTTTGGGGTGTGTTTTGAGGGCTGATCCTGCCTGCATGGGAAGACTGAGGTTTGGAGCCACCAAGGATAAGACATGTGAAAGTGGGGGTTTGGGAAGCAAAGTGTTTGCAACAGAAATGTCAAGGAGCTCTTCAGCTCTTGGTTTTGTGGGTTCAAAAGCAGGGGATGTGGTTAGCGTGCCCAGCCCAGAGCTGCTCCAGGGAGTGTGACGTGGTCCCACGTTGCGTCATGGTGCTTCCAGTGATGTCTTGTTCGCTCTGGGTTGGAGCTGGGCTGGCAAAACTGGACCTGAAGAGCATCCCCATCGATTTTCATAGGGTCATAGAATCTTTATGGTTGGAAAAGACCTCTGATATCATCAAGTCCAACCGTCAACCCAACCCCCTCCCCATGCCTACTAACCCATGTTTCATGGCTACATGCTTTTTAAACCCCTCCAGGAACAGGGACTCCCCCCTCCCCGGGCAGCCTGTCCCCAGCCCTGACCACTCTGTCGGGGAAGGGATTTTTCCTGAAATTCAAACTAAACCCCCCAGGAGCAATTCGAGGCCATTTCCTCTCATCCTATTGTGCATGAATTTGTTCAGCAGTCCCGAGGCCGGGCAGCTGAACGGGTTGCAGTAGCAATCTCTAGTCTACATGGAGGGGGGGAACCCCCTTTTTTCCAGGCATCCAAATCCTTCCCGCTGAGCTGGTGTGGGCTTTTCCCAGCTCTAGTCCACCAGCAGTGTGTTTCTCCGTGCTAGGGGAGGGAAGGGATAAATGGCTCTAGCTCAAAACCAACAACCGCCAACAAAAGGCCCCACCCAAACTCCAGAAATCTGGGGAACGTTTTGGCTTGGGGCTGGCGGTACCTGCCGGCTAAAACCCCTAGGGTGGGTGTTCCGTGGTGGCGCCGAGGGTTTAAACCAAAATGATGAGTGAGGCAGCAAAATCAGGTGTCTGCCTCGCACCTAAACTGAGCGATGTTTCCACCCAAACAAGGTTTGGGTTTTGGGTAGAAAGGATATAAAATATGGTGAAGCCCCACAACTGCCTGTGGTACAGGTCTGCAAAATGCCTCCTTGGAGGGAGCTCCACTTTAAGGTGTGCCCTTGGGCATCTCAAACTGGTGACCAAACGCAGCAGTTTGGGTTTCCCTGCCAAGGCAGAAACTTTCTGCGTGACTCTTCGGCCTTATGCAAATTTTAAAGACACTTTAGGAAAGAAAAATACAGGTTAAATCAGGTATCTATTCTTCTTGAACCTCCACCAGAGGGTCTTAAGCAGTGAAAGGTGGAAGAACATGGTTGTGTGTGGAAACACCCTTCTCTCAGTGCCGGTGTTGGAGGGTGCAAAGCTGTAGGTGGTACAAAATGTGATTTACCCAGCACTTGTCCTGGGGATCCTGACCCACTGCCGGCCATTTCCTCTCAGCAACGTGGAAGGGAAAGGGGAAAGGAGGGGAAGGCAGAGCTCCTCCCCAAACCAGTGACCTTAAACTATTGGGGTGCCCAAAACTTGCTCTAGTTGGAGGCTTTCGCTGAAGATCCATCTACCTTTGGGAGGTGCACGGGGGTGCGATGCCGGCTGTCTCCCTGCCTGGGCTGCGAGCAAAGCCCAGATGTGGCAGTGTTCCCATTCTCTGTGCTGGCCCGATGTGGGGGTTTTAACTTTAGGACAGTGTGTTTGCGTTTCTGCAGGCTCGGTGGGAAAAAGGCCAGCGCCGTTGAGTAGCTCTGGCCGCTGGGCTTTAGTAGCAGTTCGGTGGCAGACTGATGTTTCTGGGGGCTCTTGAAGGTGTGTTTGCTCGATCTGTGTGGGTGAAAGAGGAGCAAGGCTTGCAGCGGTTACAGCTGCTGGGGTTGGGGTTTTCTTTGCGCTTAGTCTCACAGGCTGGTTTATTTCGATTTGCAGTTTAGTTTCAGGTGGTTTTTACTGCACAGATGGTGGCCAGGCAGCCGCGGGTGCCAGCACGGCCACCCGGGGTGCACGTGCTTTCCTGGGAGCCAGGGGCGCGGGATTCCGGGGCTCTCCTTCGGGAGCAGGCGCGGAGCTCCTACCCTCTCCTGCGGACCCCCGGTCCTCGCTGCAGAGGTGGGACGGGGAAATTCCCTACCAGATCCCTGTTTACACTGAATAAGTGCTGACAGTGATAATATTGTTTGAAAGCGGTGAGGTACTGCGCCTGGGAAGTGATATTTCACAGCCTGGGTTATTGGGGAGCTATCCCTTACCCACCCCAGCCTCGGAAACACACCCCGACTTTGGCATGTCTGTCTTTGCCCTTACATTATGACTCCTTTTTTTCTAAGGAGAGTGATTGAGGGAGAGAAAAAAAAAAAATCTCTTAAAACTCTCGACCTACATGTTGCAGGGAATTTAAAACATCAGCTTGAGGTTGATGTCATGGTGTGTGGGAATAACCTTGGGAGGGAGGGGTTGGGATGGGCCGAGCTGGGGAGGAGCGGGGATGCTGCGGGCAGGATTCGCACCCTGCCCTCCATCGTCCGGCTGCCGGTGCGGGGGCCTGGAGGATTTCGTACGGCCCCACAGATGTATCGGTTTCTAAAGCTGGAGCTGTAGAAATCATTAAAGATACACCTTGTTATTAGAGCTAATTAATAATAAATGGGGGTCAGGCTTTTAGATGCCTCTGTGTGTGTCAGCGGGCATTTGGCTGGTTCTTGTATCCCTTAAAGTACCGCCCAGCGCCACGGCTGTCGCCCGGTGGGTGCAGGCGAGAAGGGCTGTGTCCTGTGCCCGCTCCTGCTGCAGGCAGCATCGGCTGCAAGGACGAGCTCGTGTCTAAAACTTCAGCCTGGATGAGATTATTTATTTTTTGGATGGTTTAACCAGAAGCTTTTGTCTCGGCCGAAAATGAAAATAAACTTGGGTACGATGAGGCAGTGCAAAAACATCTGTATCTACATCTTCCCTAAAGATCCCAACTGCCTGCCCATGGCCAGGGTCCGGGTGGCTGGTGGGTGAGTGGGTGCAGACCCAGCTCTGCGTGCTGCTCGGGGGGCTGTCGTCTGGATTCATTATTGCTGGGAGCAGCATGATTAAAAATAAATAGTTTTCCCCAAGTATTTTGCTGTCAGGAAATAAATGCAATGCTGCTAAAAACAACCCTGTAGCCACCTTGGGGGTTTGTATGGAGCTGGTGGTGTTGGTAAATACGCCTGGTGACACGCTCATCTGGGGCATGTTGAGGGCCCTCTTAAGGCGCCCTTCCAAATATTAAAGGAGGGCTTAATTTTTGATGGGGTGCTTGGGGACATGGGTTAGTGGGGAATAGGTGGTAGGGGGACGGTTGGACCAGATGATCCTGGAGGTCTCTTCCAACCTTCATGATTCTCTGGTTTATTGGAGCTTTGCAGGGGTCTGGCCTGGTTTTGGTGTTGGTGCAGAAGATGTGAAAGCAGCCTGTATAAGCTGTTAATAAGAAGATCATTTATGTTTCATGTTTACCTGGCTCCTTTCACCCGGGATCCTCGAGCTCCTTCGTGGCACGCGATTCCTCTGCAGGGAGACAGATGGGTGGAAGAAGCTCCGTCAGCTTTGTCAAGCGCTGCCTGGAAATGAAGCCTTTCTTTGGGTCAGGTCTCCTGCTCTTATTTTTAGTTACTCTAATGCCACGGTTAATCACTGCTTTAAAATCAAGGTATTCGTTTGACAGCGAACCGTGGGAGGAGCAGGACGCTTAGGGAAGCTGGAAAGAAGTGTCTTGTCATGCTTTATTTTGGGTGTAAGTCTTCATCATATGCAAATCCGAACATCGCAATTTTTTTTTTTTTGGTTGACCAAATTGAGAGCAAGTGACGCTTTTCCCTGGCAGCTCGCCTGGAGTTGTGCCTTGTCCCCAGGGAAGCAGCTCTGGCGTCACGCAGGTGACAAACCAACCGCCCCAGCCTGGGTGTCCTCTTCTCCTTCTGGGAAATTGGGAGCGGGGCTTCGTGGAGGGTCACACAGACGGTGGGCGCGGCCATGGGGTGGCCTGGACCACAGGGTGGACGGAAGGCTGTTTGAGTGTTGCGCCTAGGTGAGGATTTTGGTGGGTTTTAATGAATCCTTATGTTCTGTGTAAACAGTATGGCTGTAAAAATGGTGTGGTTTGCATAGAAAATTGTAAAAATAGTTGCTGGGAGTCTACGGTGTGCCTGGAGGGAATGGAGTTTGAGGAGATGCTTTCAGACCAGGGCTGCGAGATGGGACCTGCTGTTGGCCGTGGCTCCAGCCAAGGAGCAGATGTGTCAGTGAAGCCTTGCAAAGAAGAGCAGAGGTTTGCAGAGGGATGATTTTTGGGGCTTTTTTTGGGGAGTGGGTAGAAATGCTATCATGGGGGATATAACATACGTGGGTTTCCCCTGGGTGCCCTGTCTGCAGGGAGCTGTTCCACCACAGAGCACAGTGCCTTTCTGCAGCTGGCTGGTGCTTGGGGGGGAGCATGTGGGAGCACTATTGTTTCCCTTTCCCAAAAAACCAGAAACCCCAAACCCCCTAAAAATAGAAATCCGAGTGTCATTTGGGAGGGAGAGCCTGTCCTGGACAACTTCTTAAATAGCACAGCAACCTTTAGAAATGCATCTGGCGTTTTTGTGCGTGTGCCAGCCATGAATGAAAGCCACAACTGTATCCAGATTTAATTTACTGACAATATTGGTGGAGATGTTTGTGTCCTGTGTCCCTCGGTGGCTGCACACCTGGGATCTCTGATAGCTGATATTAAAAATCTCATCTCTGGGGAAAGCAGGTGGTGAGCGACTCCCGCAGCCGCTTTACTGCGGTTGGTAAAGAACCTATAAGCAACAATTTGCATCCTTCTGATGTCAAATAGTCCTTAAATGCTCCGCTCCGTTGCAGAAGAGAAATGAATCGATGTCATATGTGTTGTGATGCTCCCTGCTGACGCTGCCCTGTGTTTTAAGGACAGGCTCTAGCTGCTGGGCCGCTCCCCAGGCTCTGCTCTGTGGCTGGGGCTTGCTGGGGGCTGCGCAGCCCCCTGCGCGGGAGGAGGGCTGGGCGCAGGTCTGCTGAGCATCCGCGCGGTGAGCTGGAAACGGTTGGGATGCGGATTTTTGCAGCGGGTCTTGCCGTGGGGAGAGCCCAGAGCTGTATTTATACGGAATAGAAATGTATTTCCGCGGCTCGGGGCGTGCTCCCGCGTGCTGGCGCTGCGGTCGAAGGCTGGGGTCTGACCCTGCGCCGCCGCCGCAGGTTGTCTGAACTGAACTGTGCCTGCCAAGCAGAGGCGCCAGCCTGGTGCCCAGACGCGGGTTTAATCTCGGGTATATTCAAACAAGCCGGCGTGCGCTCCCGCGCCGTGACGAGCCCGTGCCAGGCAGGGGTTTCGGCTCAAGGGCCGTGCTGTTCCCAGCCCTTTGAACCCCTGACGCTGCTGCGGTGAGTTTTTGGGTGGTTTGCAAAGGGAAAAAGGTGCAGACCAAAGGGAAGGGGAAAGACGTGAAGGTCCTGGGAGCCCAAACCGCTCTGGCTGTGAGGGATGGATGCTCGCTGCTCCGGGGCAGGAGCAGAGCCTGGCACGGGGGGTGCTGCTCTCTAAGTTGTTCCTCATGTGCCTGGAGTAGGATGTGTAGTTTTGAACTCACATTCAACACCTTTCTAAAAACTCCTTAGGCAGAGTTCACGGCAACCTGTTCGGAGGCTTAATTACCCTGGTGGTTGAAAACATGACTTTATTTCTGAATCAGCCTCAGGGTCTTGTATTACCGCTGTCCATTGGAGCGTAGATCCCTTCATCACCACGTTCCGTTCCTGGGGTAGGTGCTTGGACACCCCCCCCAGCGCAGCCACTCCTGATGTGGTTTTGCTGCTGTGCTGGCTAGACAAAGTTCCTGCAGGTGCCTACCTTCTTCTCCAGCCTTTCAGCTGCCCTGGTCGTTCTCCCACCAGCCATGTGCCAGCTCTGGGGTTGTTCCAGAAGCATTGGGTGCTGGGCTCAGGCACAGAAGCTGAGCAGGACCAAGCCCAGGGGCGATGTCACCTCTCTGTTCCTCTTTGGTATGTCCCTGCTTGATGGTGGGGCTTGGTTTTAGTGCAGAGCTTCTGATCTCCTCAATGGTGACCAAGAGCATCGTTGCTGGACACCCCCCACAGTGAAAGGTGATGTGTACCACATCTCAAAATAATTTAAAAGGACTCAGTGACCTGGGACCTTGAACCAGGAGCAACGTATTATAGGAGAAAATGCTCCCAGAGCAGTAACTTGAGATATTTTATTTTATTCGGATGGACATTTGATCTTGTTTTAGCCTCTCTAACACTGACACAGTGGGGGTCAGAGCTAGATGATCCTTGTGGTCCCTTCCAACCCAAACTATTCTATGAACCATCTAACACAGTCCTTCGATGTCATCCAACTGAAATTTCTGATAAGGAGCGAACTTTTTGGCATTTATTTTTATTTAAAAAAAAAAAAACAAACCCAACCCAAACCACACAAAAACCCGATGACAACAACAACCAAACCAACAAGTGTTGTTGCTCATTTTTGTTTTCAAGTAGCTCCTTTCCAAAGCCGCAGGCAAGAAGCCAGCAGTGATCCACCCTGGCAGAGAGCGACAGAAGTGGTAGTGAGGCCACCATCCTCTTTTCCTCATTTATTTTTTCATTTTCTAACAGACTGTTGTAAGCACGTGAAAGCTTGTAATGCACGTCTGCGGGACTCTGCTAATCAGGTAATCATTTTTGCAGCCTGTTGGGAGCCCGATAGGGTAGATTAAGGACCTTTAATGCCTGGCTAGCTCGTCATGGAAGATGGCTTTGTTCGACCCCAACGGCAAAGCAAAATATCGTGGTTTAGTGACAGAGCTCGCACTGGAAACTATTGGTTTGCTGGGATGAAATATTAAATACAGCGGGATCGTGTGACTGCTGGGCAGAGCTGGACGGGCGAACAGCACTGAGTCTTCAGAAGGGGCATCAACTGTCTGTTTTAAAAATTACTTTATGTATTTTGAGGTAGCAAAGCAAATAAGCTCCTGTGGGTGACTCCTCCAGCCTTTTTGAAGGGGTTTTACAGCAAATTTTCAGAAAAATGAGTTTCCTGACTGGTTAGACTTTGCTTGTGTGGGGAGAATATTAACTCTAGTCCTTGCCCCGGGCAGCAGATCATTTCTGGACCCCCACCAGGCAAATACTAAAATTATTGTCATCAAAAATCTTCAATTTTAGTTAAACCTTCTGCTTTGAAACCAAGGCTTGTGCGCAGGTCAAATGTGCATCACAGCGGGGACTTGTGCTCTTGCTGGAAGCCCAGCTGCCCCTTGGCCTCATCTCCAAGGGTTTGGTGGTGGCCCTTCCCCGAGCGGAGGGCGGTGGTTTCCACTGGTGGGACTTGAGATAAAAACTACTGTACCCAGTGCTGTTAAAGCCTGGGAGCTGGTCCTGCTCCCTGAGCTGCTGCCATGGCACCTTTCTCCTTCATCACAGCTTCGTCCAAGTGTGAACGCGCCGTGGTTGTAGTTGATTTGAAGCAAAATACTCTGATCTGGCCTGAGGACAGATTCCTCTTTGGAAAGAAGTTCTGGGTTATTTTTTCTTCCTCTTTTGGTACAGCTCAGCTCCTCTTGTAAGGAATGTTTGGGTTTATTGTTGTTGGAGGTTTTTTTAAATTGATAGGAGTATCTTAATTGTGTTTTTCCTGGGAGCTATGGTCCTGAAGGATGTCCCTGTGCTGTGAGGGATGGGACATCTTGGCTGGTGGAGCAAAGTGCTTGAGTGGGGTGGTCCCAGCAGAGCAAGAGTGGTGACCTGCAGTGCTTGCTGGGGACAGGGAGCTGGAGAGCGTGTTGTCAGAAAGCATAAAATAGGGTGATTTTTTCCTGCTAGGAAAAGGAAACCTTGAGAATTGAGGGGGAAAATGAAAAACCAGTCAGCTGGAAATAGAGAGGGGTTTGAAAATTATTTCTTTAAGGGGCTAAGAAGGGTAATTTATTGACTGAGAAGACAGACATTGGGTAAAAAGACCCGTCAGGCATTACTTAAGTCACTTTGCACAGAGGATGGGAGGCTGATGGCAGAAATAAATACCCTCAATAAGGGGGGGGGGAGGGGGGGACNNGGGGGGGGGGAGGGGGAGAATAGAGGGTGACCACAGCAGAGCAGACGCAAAGCTGTTTGCAGCACCAGGAGCCTGGTGAAGTCCATAGCCTTGCCTGGGCAGGAGACTGGGAAATACAAGTGCTGCTGGTTAAAAAGTGAATCTTCACTAAAACTTGGTCTACTGCAGTAGCTGAGATGAGCTGTTCTGAAGTAGGAAAGAACCCAGAAACAGTGGAGGCGGTGGTGGTGTTAATTGCCTGTGATGACCTTCACTGGGGATGGCTTTGTGGCTGGAGCCTGGTGCCTGCGGTGACACCAGGGCAGGCAGGGGGAGCAGCAGAAGACCTGGTCTCCTGAAGGATTCATGTTGTAGCCCCCGGCCTTGATCTGCAGGGCCACGTTGCTGCAGAAGGAGCTGACATGAACGGTGCTGCAGCTGCCTGACTGCAGCTTGCTGATGGTCCTTTCTCACTTCTCCAGGGCGAACTCTGCAATTAGACTTGTAAATGAAGGCAGTTAAAATATTAATGACTGTACCAAGGCAGGATGCGGAGGGCTCCTATCCTAGACACATTATTAAGCCTGCTGAAAGGCTGGTAATGAGCTTTAATGCAAAGGTTGGTTTAGGTAAGGAACTGGAAATGCTATGAAGATATATGTTAATTTAATTACATGTAAGATGGGCAGAATCAAAAATAACATGGACAGTTACTGAGACCTGACTTTTCTGATACCGAGGATGTGGCAGTGGAGAATCCCTGGTTTTTGCAATGGACCGAATGTGCCCATTTTCATGTAAAATATGCCACTAGCCCAGCAGCTTGGCCCAAGGTAGGAGCAGGCTGCTGCTGTGTCAAACCAGGGGGGACTTCTGGGCTGACCTGCAAAGGACGTTTGGGATGCTGCTGTTCAGATTATTTAGTTGCAGCTTGATGCAGTTACACCCTTGCTTCTTAAACTTTAATTTACTATTTGACTTTTCCTTCTGGACATGACTCAAAGAATTCAGTAGTTTGGTCTTGGCTTTGGTTTTGTTTTGCTGAGCAACGGGAGGATGATTGTTTCTTTAGGAGAGCAAGCCAACACCAAATACAAAAAGCGAAGGAATTCAGTAAAAGCACACAGGTTTGTGCGCAGTGGGGAAAGCAGGTTCCTCAAACCCAGCTCCAAGCTATGTGCAAAAAAAGTTGACGCAACCAAAACAAAGAAGAAATCCAAGCCTAGTAGTGATTACTTCTTCTTGCCTCTAGTCTTTCTCAGCCCCCTCCGTGCAGGTACTTTTGGTCTTGAGTCCTGGCATGGCAATAGATGAGGTTTATCTTCATGCACAGACTAAGTAGAACTAGTTTCAATGATGTGTTTTTTTTTCCTTAAGCATCACAAAAGAGCATTTAAGACAAAGAATTCTCACTAACATCTCTCCTGCTTGAGAGGTGCGTTGCCTCTTATAAGGCCCATCCTCCCAAGCAAGTAGCTCTTCGTCCAAGGGACCCCCCCTTGATATTTGGGGTTGCAGAAGCAGCAGCTGCTCCCACCACCTGGGGACGGAGGGTGAGGGGCTGGGTTTGGGAGAACAGGGTTATTTTTCTTCTAGCGGTGTTAAGTCTTCAGTGTAGAAAATAAGATGTTGGTAGTCTTTAAGAATAAATTTCAGAAAGCTCCATGGTGTTAAATACTAATTCATATTTCTCAGATGCCAATTTTGAAGTATACCAGGGAAAAATAATAGTAAATAAAAGGTAAATAACACCCCCCACACTCAGAGCGCCATTTGTGTTTGAAATGAGATCACCACACACAGCGGTTGGTTCAGCCTTGGCTTTGGCTACTCGGAGTCTCTGCGTAGGAGCATTCGAAGCCATTTGGCTTGAGGACTAGCTGCAGCACGTGAAGTTGTTGTACCTTGGAGGGGCTGGTGGCTTTCCCCATGTCTGCCCTGTGGGCAAGGCTGGTTTTGTGGCCATGGATGTTGTTTTAGGCAATCTTGCTGCCGCGCATGTGGTAGCACACCAATGGGTGGGCTGTCTGGCGTGAGGCCTGCTGAGGAAAATCCAGTGAAGGAGGTGGCGTGGATGTCAAACACATCCATCCGCAAACAGTGTAGTCTGACGCTCCCTCCAGAAGGAGGATGTCATGCTGGTCCTTGGGCAGGACGTGCGGGTGCGGTATTCATTCGGTGCTGCTGGTGTCTTCTCGTGCTCGTGATGGCTCGGTGTGGTGGGGGTTCTTACTGGTGTTACTGTGCTCCTTCAAAGAGCCTAAACTAAACTGATGGTAAGGGGTAAGGCATGGCCTTTCCCACTGGGAGACTGGGGACAGCCCCCCTCCACTTTAGCCATGTCATAACGATGCAGAATGAGGTTGTCCTTAAAAGAGCAGCGAGGAGTGCAGTAGCTGCTGGTGGGAAGGCAGAGTTCATGCCTTGTCCAGGGCTATGAAACCAGAAGTAAAGCTTGAGCTTTGTCCTGACCTCTGTCCAACTCAAAGCACAGTTTTAAGCTGAGATTAAAATAGAGACATGCTGCCTGCCTTACAGCTCTGGGCAGCCTGCAGAGGTGGGTCCTCCCTTGTATTTTGGATGTGGCAACAGGCTTTGGGAATGTATAGGGATTTCTGTAACTTAGTGTTGTATACTTGAACAGCTGGCTGTGTTGCCTGGGTGCCCCTGGAGGTGCTGGGGATGGAGTGGGGACAGCTGGAGTAGTGGACTGTCTTCAGGTGACACATACAGTTGGTGCTGGTGTCACCCAGCGCTGCCGTTGCAGGGCTGTGCAGCTCACTGGGTCTTCCTGCTGGAAAGCAGTTTGGATCCAGCACTTTTTGACCAGGAGACGTGGGATTTGATCTCCATTAGGTGCTGCTTTAGAGGGCATCACCTATGTGGTAACTTCAGCTTCTTCCGGCTCTGCGAGCCATCCCCTGATGCCACACATGGATATGCTCTATTTTCATGCCCATCTTTCTGCCACTTCACTGCCTCGCCTCTGCTTTCTCTCCCACTTACCATCGCCTTTCCTCTTCCAGCAGTCATCTGTCTTGTCCTCATCCGCAACCCTGAAACCGTAGTGTTTCCATGTAGTGTTCCCTCTATGGACAAGATCTTATTATTGTGGTTGGATGACTCTTGCCAGGACTGGTTTTATGGTGCTTCAGCTACTAAACCCAACTGAAATAGGACTTGAGGACCAGAGTGTGCAGTGCCCTCCCATGCACAACCCTCAGCTCTGTCCCTGCACCATCGAACGGGTATTTTTAACAACTCTCTGGCCTGGGGTTGACCAGGTTGATGGAGGCATGAGCTCCTCTGAGCTGCAGCAGAGCAGTCCTAGAAAATCACTGTGGTGTCCCCCCTAAACTGCAGACCTCTCTGGTGTCACCATCAGGGAACAGTCAGCTACGCCTGGTCCCAGCATGGGTGGTGGCATTTGACAGGGGACCCAATGGCTCTCGACAACCATCTCCAAAGGCGGCTTTCATTTTTGTCCTGCCTTTCCTAAGTATCCCTTCTTTCCCTCAATCGTTACCATTCCAAGCAGATGGTGGGCCTATTATATAACTGAGCAGAAGGCTTCGTTACAAAATTTAGCCAAATCAGGCACTTCTTCAGATAAGACTAAACAACAACTCATTTCTGGGGTTTTCAGCCCTCCCTGTTCTGCTTTGAGTTTGGAGGATGAAGTTATTCTAGGGGGTGAGATCAAGGGAAGTCTTCCCCAGTTATTAATAACTTACTTGAGCCTTGAAGGAATTGTAGGAACGCTGAAAGGGAAGATGTAGTAAAAACAAAGCCGTCCATGCAAGGTTGCAGGATGAGCCCCTGAGGTTCGGCATCGCTCCCAGCTGCTTGTGCTGCCCTCAGCAGCTGGAGACGCATGGATCCCATATGCTGGGGCCATCTATGGCATTCCATAAGGGATTCCTCCATCCCTGACCATGCAATGCTTGCTTTGGGCAGAGGAGGGAAGTGCACTGGGTTGACTTTTCAGGAGCAGTCCTGCTGTTTCTTGCTTCATGGGGGGAAATGTCCAACCTGAAAGCTCCATGAGCAATACCAAGGAGACCTGCTGGAGCCTCTCCTGGTCCTACCCTGGCTGGCTTGGTTCTAGTGTTGGCCCAAATCCCACCCAACCATTTAGATAAAATTTAAATCCAGCCTTTTTGGATGTGCTGCAGAAATCCAGCATTTGTAGGGCTTGTTGTCTGTTTCAGTCAATGCCCAGAAGAGTGGGACGTTCCTGGGAATACAGAAGATAATTCTAATTGAAGGGCATGTTCAAAGCAGGAGGCGGACCAAAGATACCCAACCTCCTCCAAAAGCATCAATTGAATGAACTCTGGGGTGTCCAGAGCTGATTTGGGGGCAGCTACAGGAGATTTGGCTCTTTCAGCACATCACTTGAGGTAGAGACCTGAGGGTTTGTGTTGAATCCTAAAAAGTATGTTAAGACAACAGGTTTTAGCACGAGCACAGCTCTGTTTCTGGTACGCTGCGTGTTGCACGAGCTGTATCCCAGTCGTGGCAACCCCAGTTTGTGCCACTGAGCCTTGTCTGCACCTTCAAAAGCCGTTGCACGCTGCATCAGGGAGAGGAAGGCTTGCAGCAGTGGGGCTGTGCGGGCACGCGTGCGGCTAGCGGGACTCTCGGTCAGCGTGCTTACCTTTCCTGTGAGTTAACACCGTCGCTGTCTCCTTGCTGGGTTCAGCAGAGGTGCCCGTGGCTTGCTGGCCGAGCCCCCTGCGGAGCTGGCTCGGCACCCGGTGAGGAGGCGGCAGGGCAGTGTGGACCTGCCCCTCCTCCCCTCCATCCCCGCCGGCGGGCCCTGGGCTGTGCTTACTGATGGTCCCCGTTTGCAGGGTGATAGCTCGACTCTGCTTTCTGGGAGTTTTTGGGGAAGGAGCCACTGCCCAGCAAGGACCTGCTGTGATTCCCAAATGCTCCATACGGCTCCAACCGGCTCGTTGCATCGGTGCGCGCCATTGCGTTTGCCTCTGCACAGCATCGCTGCGCCCTTGCAGCTGTGCCTGACCCATGGCACATTGTGGTTTGGTAACTTCTAGACCAAGGCAAAACTTCTAGGAGCTCCAAAAGGAAGAGGCCAGAAACAGTTGCTCCAGACTCAAGGTCCATGGTTTATATTGGCTTCTTTGGTCAGCAGGATCTCTAAGTTATGCTGTGACCTAAAGTCGTTGCTGTCATGCCACCAGCAGCGACTGTATGACAGGTCTGCCTGGCAGTGTCCAGCTGCAGCCGGGTCTCAGCGGTGGGGCTGGATGGCAACCGCTGGCAGACAATCATCTGCATGAAAACCAGCCAGCCAAGTGAAACGTGGTGGTTTGAAATGCTCAGAAATCCCTGCCTTGGTGTGGGTGCTGCAAGTGGTCAAAAACCCCCTCTCCTGGATCACTCTTAGGCTGGAGAAGAGGGAGAAACTTGCAGAACCCCACTCTCTGTCTTTAAAAGCGCTGCCCAGGGGCTCCCTGGGCATCCCACATCCCGGCCAGCTCCAGCATCGTTGGTGCCAGGCATGGCTTTAGCAATGTGCAGATCGATAATCAGTGCAGAAAATAACCAGTCTTTTGGTTTAAACTGTGGGGCTTTTTACACCAAAGAGAGGTTTCCCCACTGTGCATTAGTACCCGCGCGTGAAGGAGGGTATAAAGACACTAAGCCTGGAAACACTAACTGTGAAACGTGTAGTCACACGTGCGGAGATCAGGTTAATAAGTGTTAAGAGAACAAATAAAAGGCATAAGCAAACGTACACGTTACCTACAACGTCCTGCTGGCAGTTCCTTGGGCTTTGGGCCTTTCTTTTTTAACCTTATTTATGATTTACAGCTGACAAGGGACTAAGGAACCTTTTGGAAGATTTATTTGAAGGGTAATAGGAATATTGCATTCTCATTTATATTCCTTCTATCCACAGGATTGAAAAAACGTACAAGGAAGGCCTTTGGTATACGCAAGAAAGAAAAGGATACTGATTCCACGTAAGTCAATGAGAAATAAACCGCGTTACTACAAAACGGTACTGGGGAGGAGCTGACGCCAATGTGCCAGGACCGGAGGAAGTCACTGCACCACAGGCGTCTGTCGTCCTCGGGTCAAGTCTTGTAACAACAAATACGTTTAAGCTGTTTCCCCTTGTACGTCCAGTGGCCAACAAGTAAGGTATTTTCTCAGCGGCGCTGCAGAGATGATGAAGCTGGTTCTCCACGTGTTTGCAATTTACGGTGGCAGTTAGCGGTGATCAGAAGGAAATTACCCCGCTGAGAGTTACAGCGGATTAATCTCTGCCCGAACTACTGATTTGCCCGTCTGCTGAGGTCTTGTTAGATGCAAATTCAATTTAAGCAGATGCCTGTGCAGGCAGCGAGGCTGGAGAGAAGGGCGATGTGGTTGGGGCAGGCTTGGGACAGCGAGGGTGCGTGGGACTCGTGGAGGGCGCGCTCCTTCGGCTGTGCGGCGAGAGGTGCTTTTGCTTCCTGGGAAAACATCTGGCGGGGGACGGTTCTACCCACATGTGACAGGGATGCTGTGCAGAGGTGCTGGCAGGGTGCTGAGCCCCGCCTGGGGAGGGCTCTTGGCTGTCCCTGGTGTGGCTTTGGGGTGGATGTCCCAGAGCAGTGTGGCGAAGGAGCCCGTGCAGCCCGTGTGCTGGGATGCAGCGGGGAGCCCTGCTCCCGCACCTGCAGCGTCGCCCAGGCCTTTCCAGAAGTGCTTCATGTCTGGAACAGCAGAAACCCTATGGGTTCTTTTCTTATTTTGTTTGGATTTGTTTTTTTCTGAGCTATTTTATATCTCAGCAGCGGTCGGTGAGGTTTCCCGTGCAAAGGGACAGCCTCTGCAGGTCTGGCCACAGTGAGCCCGGCTGCACCAGCACCTACGGGGCATCATCTGCTGCAAAGGGAGGCCCAAAAATGTTGGGGGGATGTGTGCCACGTCCCCCGAAAGGGCTATGTGGTGCTGAGCTGTCGTCCTGCTGGCAGAGGGGAGCTTGTCACCAGGAACAGTGGCTGTCCCTCCAAAAGCCAGGCAGGCTGCAGGACAGCCAGGAGCTCCAGCCGTGCACAACTTTTTTAATTTATCAGAAGGATGGACAGGAAACAGGCTGCTTTACATCTTCCTCTTCCCATGGAAAATCAACGGGGCTACGTCTAGGTCTTGCCTTTAACCAGTGCCGTGATTTCCATGCTTGGTTGCAGCAGTCTGCTTTTCCTAGAGGCTGTGGAGGCTGGGGGCCCACGGAGATAACGAATCTGGGGGTGTTCGTGATGGTAGCGAACTTGTAGAAAGGCCACTGTGGGGAAGATGCCACAATTAGTAAGCAGCAGTGATTAGCATGTGGCAGGGTTGCATTGCGATCATCGCCCCAAACAGCTTTGAGCACTCTCCAAATTCCCTGTCGGCAGCCGGCGCGGGGCTGGGAGGAGCAGCGAGGGGCGGCGGGTTCAGACGGACCCTCTGGTCACCTCCTGCCGTGGCTGCACCACTGCACCCCCAGGACCTGGTGGGGGGCACCGGTGTGTGGGGTCTCCAGAGCTGCCACCCAGTTTGTGGGGAGATATGGGATGCACTAGAGCTGCAACACGGTGGCAAAGGACCTGCCACCCCCTTCCCGCCAGCGAGTGAGGGTCTCCGCAGCCGTTTCTGGCTGGGCTTTGGGAGGGATGAGCAGGAGGTGACGTTCCCTGCACGTAGGGGAAATATGGAAGCAGAGGGAATATCTGCTACCCAAACAAATGTCAGAAACATTTGTGCAAAGAAACGAAACGTGAGATAAGAGGGGTGGGAGGCACGTGTGAACTGGAGAGGTTCAGTGGAAGGCGTTGTTAAACCAGAGCCGGAGGGGCAGCAGCTCCCTGCGGGGTTTCCGTGATGTCCCGAGTCAGACATCAATTTGTGGCAAATCTCTGGTAACACACAAAACTTGGGAGCGTGTGGGAGGTGGAAGAGCCAGTCTGGTTCTCATCAACATATTTGTCTGTTCACTAAACAACTCGGCATCCTTACGCAGCGTTTAAATACGGCGGCTGCGCCTGCCACGCCGCTTGCTGCGACCGAGGTCCCAATCCCGTAAGCGGCTGGGGATTAGGATCCCTGAGGAGTCTCAGCCAGTTTCAAATCCTTTCAAAAGAGAAGTGGCTCTGCTTCTGGCAGAAGAAAAATCTCTATATTACTCTAAATGTGATTGTTCTTGTCTCCCGCAAGAGGACGCGCACCCAGGGTAGGGCTGTGGCTGGGGGATGGTCGCAAGGAGGAGCCAGCCCAGCTCCTTGCCAGGAGAGTGCGATCATCAGCAGGAGTGTTTATCTACTAATAAATATGAAATTTGTCATCTGATAACGTGAGAGCAATGGTACTGAGACCGCTGTGCGCGTTTCACGAGGAGTGCCTGGCAAGTAATTCGGATTTCCTGACGGTTTCATAATTAACACCACTGCTGCTCTGGGTTCATTAAGAAAAACATCCCCAAGTTAGCGGGGCGACGGTGCGGTTTGGGAGCTAACACGCCTGCCTTTCTTTCTGTTCTCTGCAGAGGGTCACCAGACAGGGATGGCATCGTAAGTATTGCACAGACCCCGGCCCCGCTTTCCTCTCCTGCGCGGCCCCTTGAGTGCCAATTCCCCCACCAGCCGCCATCAGCATGTTGTGAACTGTCTCTTCCTTTCTGTTTAATATAGAAGATAAATTTTGGTAAGAAGCTATCGGGTTAAAATAATGACATAGTCCAGATTTTCTGCAAAACTAACACAAAGAAAATAATACAGAAACTCCTGATGAGCGCGGTGGGCTGAGGGACCAGGTGTCCTGCTGAAATCCCCAGTCCTGCATCCTCGTTTCTACACCCACTAATTGGCTTGGGTCAGATTTGCTGTACAATGAGTAGAGGGAAAATTGCCAGAACAGCTGTTTCCAACACCTATTTTTATTTTCTATATTAAACTGGAAATAAGGAGATATGTGTTTTTGAATTATTGCTGCTTTTATTTCTAGTGCTAGAAACGCCCCTGCTAGATCTGGGTAGTAGATGGACCCCATCTCTTCTAACCATTTAATTTCAAGTTTCCAAATAAGTATGTTGGGTTCAGACTGGGGCTATGCTGGTCCTTATTTCTTGAGCAAAATCAGCCGTTAGAAGCTCACCCTAAAATAAAAATGAGAGACCCTCGGGAGGCTCGGCAGGGAGAGCGGTGCTGGGGTGTCTCTTACCAAGCCATATAAAAATTGGGCTGCCAAAACTGCTCCTTTGGAGAGATCACTTATTTTCCACATCTGACCCAAGATCCTTGACTTTGGGCTCGCCCTGTGTTCATAAGCCACTTGTTAAGAAATAATGATTTTAAAAAAAAAAAAGAGCCTGCAGCTCGGGTGGCACCTTAACCAAGGCTCTATTCAGCAGTAATAAATAAATAAAACGCAAGGAGCAGCCCCGAGCCCTTCCTTCCACTGGCAGAAGAGCTGTGGGCAGACTTTTCATGCCAGGCTTGGGTGCTCTCTCAGTCAGGCTCCTACTCTCGATTTTTTTTCTAGCTGGTTTGCTGTTTAAGGTCTGGGCAGGACAGGGAGCTCCAGCAAGCTGAAGGATGCCAAAAGGCAATTTTTTGGGGGTAAAATGAAGCCACCGAATGTATCGGAGGGGAATTGGAGGATGGAGGTGTATAGCAGAACTCTTCCTTGTACAGTACCTTCTCACTGTGATATTGGTAGCAGGAGGTGAGACAGTAAATCCTCTGACTGCTGAATAGAGCCCCGTTCCCCACCCCCAGTATAAACCACGCTTACTCCTGATGGAGCCACAGCTGAGCCCTCCTTTTCTTACCAAGCTGTGCAGTGTGTTTGCTAATTCCTTGTAACTTATTTTTAGTTGTTTAAAAAAAAAATAAAATAAATAAATTAAAACCCAGCCGGTACTTTAACCTTTTTCTGCCAAACCCCAATGCCTTCCAGCCGCCCAGCCCTCATGCCAATGACCCACCTTGCAATAGCAAACCCGAGGGTGCGCGTGAAGGAGGAAAAAAAAATGCGGTAAGGAAAACAGAACTCGGTTGACAGCTATGAAAGGGCTGTTAAAAACAGTGAGTAATTTTTGTTTTGAAATCCAGACTATAGGAAAACACCATTTAGCCAGGTAGATGTATGGGAGTTGAATAGAAATGGGGTTAAATATGGATGGATTAGGGGAAAAGCAGAAATCCCACATAACTGCATCCAGAGTCTGATGTTTTTTCACTCTTGTGCCTCTAACGAGGCTGCTCCGTTCTCGGGCAGCACCATGAGGACTGTTGGGTGAAGCAGGGAGGGCAAGGGTGCTGGTGGCGTGATCCAGCCCCCCTGCTGCCACCCCGGTGCCTTTGGCCCTTGGCAGGGGTGCTGGGGTGGGGGGTGCTACCTCTGGCAGCTGAAGGCAATTGGATTGTCCAATTTAGGCGCCCAAAATTGTGAACCCAACCTAACCGTAGTCCCTGAGCCGGCTGAGGTGGCCAGTGGGAGCTTTGGGCATTTCCTAGAATCCCAGAGCAGACCAGCAAAGGGTCCCATGGGCGATGGGTACCCAAAGCCTCCTCCCAGAGCAGACCCCCTCGCTCCGAAGCAGCAATAACCTGTGTGTGTGTGTTGTCGGTGTGTCATGACGTGCTCTAACACCACATCCCAGCCCAGATGTCTCTCACCGTGCGGCGAAGCAATGGCACCCGGCTTGCTCTGCGGGCGGTTCGGCTGTTGAATAGCAGAAACTGAATCCTTCTTGCGGCGTGTTCTGGGGAAGGTGTTTATCTCCCGATAAATAGCGCGTTACCTGTGCTCAGTGGGCATCAGGAGCCACTGCTGCTGCCAGCTCCCCGTGGGCTGGACAACCCCAGCAGGCAGAGAAATGGCCATTTCGTTTCTCTTCCTTCAAAAAAATGTTATATATTCAGCTAATGAATGTTCAAAAAAAGAGCCTTTTAGCTCTCGGATTTCCCAGACATGGGAAATGCTGTTGTGCATCGCTGGTGTGGACATGCAGAGCAGCTCTGCAGTGCCTGCACAGGGCTCCCACCTGCCTCTCGTGCTCCCCAGCGCCATCCCCGCCGTGGCAATGCTGTGTCTTCCTTGTTTCCTTAATTTAAAGCTTGGAAATTTTGTTTCTGATGTGTTGCAGAAGAAAACGAACGGAGCCCCAAATGGATTTTATGCGGAGATCGACTGGGACAGATACGTAAGTGTCGCACAGAGCCTCCTCTCCATCCAGCACCCCCCGGGGACCCAGGCTGTGCTCCCGTGCGGCTGTTTGGCTTTGTGGGTGGCTGTGGCCGTTTTGGGTATTATCTGGGTGTTAGTCGTGTCCAGATAGGTATTCTGTAACTGCATGTTAATTAAACAGCATAAAACTGCCCAGAAACCGGGTGGTTCCAGTGCCCAACACCCTGCAGGTGAGGAGAGCGCTGCCCGTGCCTGCAGCGCGATGCAGTTACCCAGGTTGCAACCCAGCGTTGGAAAAAAAAAAAGAAATTCTGAAAAAATTAAGCATTGCAGACCCTTCCCCTTGAAAACTGAGCGCTGCAAAGACTGATCTGCAGTGAGGCCGGGTGCTGAGCCCCGATAACTGCCCCCGCGGGTGCTGCGCCAGAGCACGGGTGCCGTTTGCTCTGCGCAGCCCCTGGGGCTGCCAGCGGGCTGGGGCTGCGCAGGGTTTTGCTGGGTCCTGCTTCCTGCAGGGGGGGGAGCGGTGCGCCAGCTTTCCAGGAGCAGCATTAGCGTTCCTAATTCTCCTGGGGGGGTTTGTGCTTTATTCAGAATTCACCTGAGCTTGACGAAGAGGGATACAGCATCCGGCCTGAGGAACCAGGATATATCCTTTATTGTTGGCTTTGCCTCTCGGCTTACAAACCGTAAGATGAGCTGGGGTTCACAGGCAGGCCACTGACTGCTTTTATTTATTTATTATTATTTATTTCCCCCTTTTATTTTCCTTTTGAGCTGTCACGCCACAGCTAAAATTGACCCCCAGAGGGAATTACCTGAGGCGGCAGAGCAGAAGGTGACTTTAATTGCCTTTGATCCAGTGCTATGAGATGGGGAGGAGGAGTGAGCAGCGCAGGAAGCGTCCCAGTGGGGTGCCCCATGGGGACCCCAGCGTCCCATCCCACCTGCGGTGGGTGCTGGCCGTGTGGTGCTTCAGCACAGCTGATGCTGCTTTGGAGTGGATCTGTATGGTGGTAAAAGCCAAACGAGCAGAGATCTGCTTGCAGCTCCCACAGTGTGCCCTGCTGAGGGGCCAGGGGACTTTGATGGCCAGGTCCATCTGTGCCCGTCCCGAGTTCATAGGCTGGCGGCAGGTTTTAAAGCCTCTTCCTTGCAGCTGGAGGAGGGTAAGCAGAAAAGCAGAATTTCTTCCTCTGCTGCCACTGAAAAATGCTGGGATTCCGCAGGAGATGGGCCAGGGTGGTCCGATGAGGAGGAAACCTGGACACCGATGCAAATCACTGCTGTGCTGAACCAGGGTTGGCTTTGTTGCTGTGAGCACCAGTTCCCGTGTCTTCTCTCTGCCGGCACGTGGGTAAAGTGGTGAAACATCACGGCAGCGACAGGCACGGCAGGAGGATTTGCCCCTGCACACTACTCCTGCCCAGGGGCGTTCGGGAGAAGCATTTTGGGAACACCTAATTCCGTTCTTCAGGGAGGCTTGGGCCTTGGAATGCCAAGCAGAAGGAAACCTTCTTTAACTGTGCTCTACCTACCAAAGGAAAGCACTTCTACTCCTCAAGTGAATCCGAAGAGGAAGAGGAGGCACGCAAGAAGTTCAACATTAAGATCAAGCCTTTGCAGGCTAAAGACATCCTGAAGAGCGCGGCCACAGTGGACGAGCTGAAGGCGTCAATAGGCAACATTGCACTTTCTCCATCCCCTGTGGTGAGTCCTCAGTGTTTCTGTCTCTCTCCCCGGGCTGCAAAAGCAGTGATGCTCCGCAGGGCTCGT
The DNA here is from genome assembly GCA_013399095.1 of Psophia crepitans. Classification (NCBI taxonomy): domain Eukaryota; kingdom Metazoa; phylum Chordata; class Aves; order Gruiformes; family Psophiidae; genus Psophia; species Psophia crepitans. The sequence continues at coordinate 62,054 of VWZZ01004844.1, read as the reverse complement.
CCCGAGCGAGCTGGGGGGCTCTTCTCTACGTGCCAGTGGTTACGTTGGCATTTGTGTCCTCGTTTAGAGGGTCTCATCAATACAGAGACAATAATGTGACTGCAAGGAGATCTCGGGTGTATTGCGGTGATGTTTCCGGTTCAAAATGTCTTAAAAATTCCCTTTTCTGTTCATAAAACGGGGAAACTGAGATCAGAATATACTATTTCCTTATTTTTCCTCCATTTTTCCTCTTTTTTTTTCTATGTGGTCATCACTCAGGACATAAATCTTGCCCCCATTCCTGGGGTTTCCCACACCGCTGCTGTGGGATGTGAGAGGGACGTTTCTTACCCCGGGGGGTGAATCCGAGGTTCCTGGAAGGAAAGGTGGTCTCTCCTTTTCCCTCCCAGTATAAATACCATCACCCTCTGGTTTTCCTAAGGCCTGTCAAGATTTCTGTCTTCTCATCCCAATCTGTTCAGCCGTGAAAAGATTTGATTTTTGTCTTTCAGTGGGCTTTAGTGTGGGCTATAGAGTCTTTCCAGATGAAGCTTTCTCTGGTTTATAATTAGCCTGTATCTGACGTGTGAATGGATCTCAAACTCTAAGTGAAGAGGAGAGAAAATGACTGCATTTTATTTCTTATTTCCAACATAATGTCAGCAATTTTAATGAAAGCTGCTGTCCTTGGAGTCACTGTCCTTGGAAATACGGAGTCCCTCTGGCACGGCCCTGCTTCCCCCAGTGCTTGGTCCCTTTTAGCCACGTGCACTTTTGGGTGCTTTTTGGGCTGTGACCAGGGCGTTCCTGGCTGTTAGCAGTCAAGGGTTAGAAACTGCAGTCGGCTGCTTTGGGGAGGAAAAAAACCCCACAAAACAAAACAAAAAAACCTCCACAAAAATTCCCCAAAGTCCCACCCCCAAAACCAAACCAAAAAAAACCCCCATATGCCAAAATTCAGCAAAAAAGGCGGGGGGAAGTTTTGGAAACTGGCAATTATTTGTCAAATAGGTGGATTTGATGAAGAGAAAAAAGGAGGGGGAGAACAAACAGAATTTCTTATTGCGAAACGAAGCTAATTTTGGTTTTGTGAAGTGATGGCCCAACAGCTTGGTGCACAGACATGTGCACGTATGTAACGTGGGAAACAGCGTTACTTTGGGAGGAGGGAGGAAACAGCGCAACACTTTAAAAATGGGACAGGGGAAGCACTGAGAATTTATTGAAGGGACCAAGCCTATATCTGATGTATTCTCCTTCCCTCATGGCTTTTATTTCTGTCTCCCTGGCTGGCACAGGTCCCTGCCGCGGGGGTTTGCTGCCCTGGGCACTCTCCTGTCCCGGGGTGTAGCTGGTGGCTCTGGCACAGTGTCCCGAGACGAGCAATAACTGCTCATCGATTCTGTACTGCAGCCCACGGTGTGGGGCTCCCAGAGAATCTAGCCAAAAAATCTAAAGTGATGTCATCCGTAGCAATAAATAAAGATCTATTAAGAAATTATTGGACGGTTATGCTCAGCTCCTAGCAGTCCAAAGTTCCCTGATCACTTTTATTCTCACTGATGAGATACTCGATGAGTTTTGCGCTGATACGCAAAGCTCAGGCTGATGTGGTCAGCAGTGCTGCTGCACCTCACCTCTTCCAGGGGGGAAAAACAACCCGCAAACCCCACGTTTTGCTAGATAGGATTCTGTGTCTCCTCCATGGTGTCTTTCCTGCTGAGGTTGGAGGAAGTTTTGCCGTCAGGTAGGAAGGATTTAGCCCCTGGTGAGCACGGCTGTGTGTGTCAGCGTGGTGCGGTCTGGATCCTGCCCTTTGGGTGCTGGGTTGGGACACTTTGGGCTTTGCTCCCGGGAAATCTGTTTCGCCGCTGCCACCGCCGGCAGAGCACAGCGCGGGGCTGGAGCCGGTGCCTCCCTGCGAAGCAGTGCAGACGTGCTCCACGCAGCCTGAAGGGCTCAGGGAAAAACCCTGTGCCAGGCTGGACAGAAGGAACCGTGCTGCTTCCCCAGGTTAGGATCCAAAACCCGGCGTACGGCGCCAAGGGGCGCAGATGGGGAGGTGAGCGGGGCTGCTGCTGCGCAGTCGGGTGGTCCTCAGCACCACGGGTCCTGGCACCAGTGTCCGGGAAAGCGTCAGTGCCTGGGGCAGGAGCTGTCTGAAGGAGTTTTGTGTCTGTGGGAGCTTCATGCTTTGCTGTCTGGGTCCCTGCCCTTATCCTGGGCTTCTCTCCAAAAGGAGCTGCAAAGCTGTGCCCCCCGCCCCTGCTGTGCACCGGCCTCTCCTGGAAGGACAGCAGCAGAACAGGAGGTGCCATGTCTGTAGGCACTGTCCTCCCCACCCCTTTGGGGTGCCTTAACTTAAGACAAGACGCAAACTGGAGATGCTGTTGTAAACTGGGGTCAGCTGCATCCTTCCACCGAAGCCCGATAGCTCGGGTCTCGTTTCTTGAGGAGAAGAAATCGGCAGATGGTGGTACAACCTGCCCGTGCCACGTACCGCAACAGCCCGGCATCTTCCCGGCTCCTTCCTGCCCACAGCTCCTGCCCGCTTTGCTCTCTGCGCCGCGGAAGACTCAGCCCCAGGAACTTTGTAGGAGTCTGAAAAAATAGTCACTGGGCAAAGGTGATAAGTAATAGCCTTAAATTTAAGCACTTAGGGGCAAAATCGTGCTTTGGAGATGGCCTTCGTGATTAGCTAGCAGGGCCCGCTGATGACAGAGCCTGTGAAGCCTTTCCCTAAGACGGCTCAGATCCTGGTTTTTATTTCTACACGTGCTCTCTCCCTCCAACCTTCTGTCTGAACGAACGGCGGCCTGGCCGGATGCGTGCACCGCTCTGCTTTGCTGTTTAACAACTGTACACCTGATGCTGCTGGTCGTAATACAAATCTTTTATTTCTGTATTATCCCTTTATAGAAAATATCTTCTCATTTTCTTTTTTTATTTTTTCTGCATTCTTTTAGAGGAAAAGTCCGGTAAGAAATACAGTTTTTTCTCTCTTCTAATTTTTTTTAGCAGTCTTGTGTTTTCCTGTTTGCACGGTCCCTCTTTTGCATGTTTCTGGAGCTGAAATGTAAAATGCAAATAACAAATCCTCCCATTTTAGAAGGCACGATGTTTATTTTCCTTCTGCCTTGATTTAACTTAGAGCCTTTTAAAACAGAGCTAGGCTGTTGTTGAATGTACATAGTCCGGGGGTATAGTTTGGGTGAAAAAGCTGGTGGGTTTGGACAAGATCTAGAAGGGCACAGTTTGATCTGGGCACCCTTCTCATACATCGTTGCACATCAAAAGGTACGAGAGCAGAAAGCCCACCAGTGGCCGATGACCTCTGGTGCTGCTGTGTGCAGTGGTGATTGCTTCCCTGAGAGGACTGGGCTTCAGACTGTTCTTACCCCAAAATGGGGAAAGTCACCCGTTCCATGGGGTCTGGGGTCTCTCTGGATGCTGCTCTCCCCACAGCCAGGGTGACCCACCTGCCTGTGGAACCATGATGTTGTTCTCCTGGTGCCGGGGGCTGTGTGGAGGAGGAAGCCCACCTGGCGAGGGCTGCTGTGGCCCATGAAGCTGTGACGGAGGGGTGTGATGGGCGTTGGGGGCCTTGGGGTGCTGACCTGTCGCTCTCTGACCAGGTGTCTCTTCTCTCTTCCTTCTTGCTGACCGCAGCGGCGTAGCCCGGTAAGCACCCATGCCTGCTGCTTCTGCTGCTCTGGGAATGGGGGTGCTGGGGGGGCTCCGAGTCCGTGCCAGGGTTATGTGGCAGGGGAAGGGCAGCAGTGTGACCCCAGGTGATGGTGGGACCTTGTTTCCCCCGCCCCTGCCAGTGCAATAGGATCCCTAACGATGGGCATCCTCCACAGTTTGACCTGCGTCCTTGCAAAGCCCTTGGAGACCCTGCTCGCTGTCCCGGGGTGCCCCCCCTGCCTGTCCCACTCCCCTCTGCCACACAGCCCTGGCTCCTGCCATCTGGGGGGGTTGGCTTTTGCAGTGCGTGGGCACCTGCATGGTGGGTGGTAACAGCAAGGGTTTACATTAAGCCAAATCCTGTGTTTTCACCAGTTTGCAACCTGTCAGATACAAGGGTTTGGGGTTTGTGCTACTTCTGATGGGGTGAGGGTGTTGGTGACCCCTGTAAGTTGCTGGCAGCCAGCAGCTAAAGGTGATGGCTTTTCGTGGCTCAGAATCCTCCCGGTGGGGTTTTTCTGCAAAAATGGGGTTTCACAAGGCAGACATGCAGCTCGGCATATTTCAGCCGCGTACAGTAAATGCCACCGTAGGCAACTCCTGCCACATCTGCTGGGCTGCTTTGCTCCTGCTCTGTCCCTCCTTGGGTGACAACTGCCGTGCGCCGTGTCCTTGTGCATTCCGCTTACCTCATGTGTTTCTAATTCCAGGGGACGATTAAAAGGAATTTATCCAGTAAGTATGTTCCGCAGCCTTCAAGAACAGTACTCACAGCAGGGGGTGGGGGTGGTATTTTGGTGAGGAAAAAGAAAAAAAACAACCAAGGAGGTGAGGTTGGGTTTGCTTTAAACTGGTCCTGGCAGAAATGATGGCACCCAAATGTCTCCCTTGAAGAAGTCCACATGGGATGTCCTTGGGGCACCCTGTAGAACCAGTGCAGCTCCACAGTCTAGCTCTCTACAGAAATAAAATGTGAATTAATAAAAGATCTTTTACTGCCAGCATCTGCATGGCGGGTGTGGGATGGGACACGTGCTGTGCCAGTGGCACGCCTGGTGTGAGCACCCCTGCAAACATAGGGGCCGAACGGGCTGGGGGTGATGCTGGGGGGTGGGCAGGGGATCCCCTCTAACCCCGCACTGTCTGTCCTGTGCCGCAGGTGAGGAGATCGCACGGCCCCGACGTTCCACACCGACGCCAGACCCCATCAGGTCAGTGCAGAGTCCATCAGTATAATCACAGCATCTCCCGAGCTGGCAGGGCCCCCCCAGGCCCACCAGCCCAACCCCTGGCCCCACACAGGCCCAGC
>VWZZ01004844.1:46383-56740 GCA_013399095.1 Psophia crepitans | reverse complement strand
TGGTCAACTTGCTCATGTTCAATTATCCAGTACAGCTACGTTCAGGCACATCATCCTGATGTGGTGTTCAAACACTTTGATAGGCAATTGCACACTTGCTTCCCATTGAGCAATGGTGTATCTCCAGACCTTGACTGGTTTTTGTGCATACCTGGATAGATCAAACCCAGAGTAATGCAGCAAATTCCCTGGGTATTTAGTGTCGTACAAACATGGCCAACCTTTCAGCTAGCTGAGCTGCCCCAGTTTGGCTCATCAAAGGCACCGCTGCAGGAACACCACTTTTATAACTTTTCAGGCTCATGAGACAGCCGAACATTTGTGTTTGGTGTTTAAATAAGCTGAGTAAGTGCTCCGTGCCGCAGGACGCAAGAGGCACAGTGAGCTTTGGGTCCATGGGCTCTTTGTTCAGATGGTGTGTAAGTAAATGAGAAATGAGGCGAGGCACCCAGGCGGTGACGGTGGCCGCTCCCAGAGCGTGACCGAACAAAATCCTGTGGAATTGAGGCGTTGGATGGCAGTGGCACCCCTGGTTTCAGAGGCACAGCATCCATCCTCGCTGTCCCACCAGAGCCGTGAGGACATCCACTGCTGGAATCCTGATCAATAGGGAGAGCTGGCAAGTGTGTGCTGTGGGTGGATACTGGTTTTGGAAAGCAGACGGACTAGTTCTTATGGAGGGAAGCCAAATCTCAGTAGGAGTGTGCCCTGTGCAGCTGCAGGGCTTGACTCACGGTGCTTTGGACCCAAGGGTGGTCCATACCTTGACTCCTTTTTTCCTTTTCTGTGCAGTCTGGAGTAGCTCTGACCAGTCCTGAAGCAATCCCCAGTGCCTCAGCAGCTGCTTGGGCGCTACAGGGTTTGCACTGTAGTGCTACTGCTCTCCTTTCCTTTTTCTCTACCCGAAACCCTGTGTTCGGCCAGGCGCCTGTTAGCCTAGAACATAAACACTCCCTGAAAATATACATATTTGCACTCAAACACCGCGTTTGAGTACAAACCTGAACCTCATGCTTCCTCTGTGCTTGTCTCATCCCGCAGCAAGAAAGCCGTGGAGGACCCCGCTGCACTGGCACCGCTCTTCGGGCCCCCGCTGGAGTCGGCATTCGAGGAGCAGAAGCTGGATGGTGGGTTGGGGGACACGGGTCGTGTCTCCTGGAAGGGACCCCTGGCTGTGCCCTGCCTGGGGATGGCTCACAGCACCCAGCTCTGCCAGCGAGAGAGAGGAAAGCCCCAACCCCATGACCCTTCTCTTAAAGGAGAGGAAAAACAAAATTAAAGCGGAATGCGCAGGGCGGGTAGTTGTGTTACAGGCAGTCGGGGGTTGGCATTTGTATGAATTATAACGAAACAGAGCAAGTGTTTAAGTCAATTAGTTAATTATGTGCTCTTGAGATGGATCCTGAAAGAGAGCAGCTAACAAATATTTCAAAATACTGAGTTTCAAATGGAACCCCAGGTTTGCCTGTTCACCAAGCTCTGCCGCCGTACCTCGAAGCGGCGTGTGTTTAACTGGAGCTTCCGACACCGCGGCAGCGTTTCAGCGTCGTGCTAATTTAATTGAAGGAAGATATGAATGTAGCTGTCGGGCAACACTTTCCAGTCTGGCAGTGCTTTACAGCTCCCCGTGCCCAGGAAGATGCCATCTCAGTAATCTCGTCTTTCCCCAGAAGCAGCCATCCCTTGAACAGGAGTATAGGGACGCTTTGCTCCCCTCAAGCATATTTATTTTATTTTTTTTTTAAAAAGCTTTTCTGCAGCGCAGCGGTCCTGCAAGGCTTGTTCTCCCCAAAGAAAAACCCCATTCACCCGCTGGAGAGGTTTGTTCCAGAGAGGTCTCCTCCTCCCAGAGACAGCCGGCTCCGCTCGGCTGTTGTGAAATGGCTGCTGCCACTCGTAGCCTGGTTATGCCTTGGAATTAATGACTCCAGTTAATTCTTCTAATCAAAACTATGTTTGCATGCAGTTCTCGACACGTAAGCTGGGAAAAATAGTGCAAAAAAAGTTTAAATGAGATGTAGAAAAGGCTCCCCCCGCCCCCGAGTCTGCAACAATATAACTGGATCTTTTCTTCTTAATATCCACTTTTTCTGCGTCTCCTGACATTCCAGGCGATTTCTGCAGTTGGCGCAATGTTTCACTTAACGTAATAATGGCATTGTTTGGTTTGTCAGGCAGCACGAGTGTCAGACTGACTGCGTGAACTGTTTAAAAATGATGGAACCCCAGACTGGTTTGGGTGGGAAGGGAGCTCCCAGGCCACCCAGTGCCACCCCCTGCCATGGGCAGGGACACCCCCCACCAGCCCAGGCTGCCCAAAGCCCCATCCAACCTGGCCTTGGGCACTGCCAGGGAGCCAGGGGCAGCCACAGCTTCTCGGGGCACCCTGTGCCAGGGCCTCAGCACCCTCCCAGGGAAGGATTGCTGCCTCCCAGCTCAGCTCCAGCTCCCCTCCTGCAGCTTCAGGCCCTTCCCCTTGGCCTGGCCCCCCCTGCCCTGCAACCAGCCCCTCTCCAGCTTTCCTGCAGCCCCTGCAGGCACTGGGAGGGGCTCCAAGGGCTCCCCGCAGCCTTCTCTGCTCCAGGCTGGACAAGCCCAGCTCCCTCAGCCTGGCTCCAGAGCAGAGGGGCTCCAGCCCTCGCAGCATCTCCGGGGCCTCCTCTGGACTCGCTCCAGCAGCTCCGTGTCCTTCCTGCCCTGGGGCCCCCCGAGCTGGAGGCAGCACTGCAGGGGGGTGTCAGCAGAGCGGGGCAGAGGGGCAGAATCCCCTCCCTGGCCCTGCTGGCCACAATTTAGGGAAGCTTGTACTGATCTAAAAATACAGATAAAAACCTGTCTCTAATTAATGAGAGGTTTCTCAGTTTAGTTTTCTCTCCTTAGAAGCCTCAGGCCAATGCATCTCGTCTGTGTCCTCTGACATTTGTAAGAAAATATTTTTATCAATGCCCTTGCATGTGTATTTATGTATTTTTGATTTTTCAGGTACTTTAGATCAGCCTGAGATATGGGGTTCGGTCCAGCCCGTCAACACAAGCATAGAGTCCCCAAAGCTACCGAGACCTTTTCCAACTGGAAGTAAGTGACCACGCAGGCTATCAAATGAAAATCAGTTAATAGATCAGAGATGAAATCTCTTACTTTTCTTTATCCAGACTCCTGGCCTGTGCAATTCTGTAATGTTTGAATCCCGCAGCAAGTGACAGGAGTTTTTCTTCCCCAGGCTTGACTCTGGCTGCAGAGCATAGGCTGGAGGAAAGGTGGGCTTTGATATGGGGTGGGATGGATGGTACCCAGCATGGGAGAGACGGTGCACGTCCTCCCTGGTGAGACGCACTTCTGCTGGCGTGTGCTCCATGTGCAAGGTGAAACATCTCGGGCTGGAGCAAACGGCCTGCGCGGAGCCGCTGGTCCAACCCGCCTGCCCTCGGAGGCAAGGGTGACTGAGCACTCATGTCCGTGATGTAGTTACTGGGCTCAAATATTCGGAAGCGCTGGTTTCTCCAGGCTAACATAAGGAAAGGTAACACAAATGCCTGAGTTTTGTTGCTGCTTTCCCCATTGCCTGGGGTGGCCAGGGGAACTGCAGCGTTCCCTGCTGCAAAGTCACTCTTTCCTTGTTTTCCCCCTCCTTGTGCCCCTCGCTAACCATTAGCACAACCTATTTCATGCCAAACTCACCCCCCAGCTCCGGGGTTGCCGGCCAGCCGGTGCGATGTGTCAAGGTCAAGGGAAGCTCTGGTCATGTCAGGAGCTCGCAAGGGGATTGTGGCACTGGTGACTGCAATGGTGCTGAGCTCCACCCAGAGCAGCCACGGTGCCTCCCGGGCTGCTCCTCCGGGAGGTTTGGTCTCAGATGCTATTTACATCTGCTTTGCAAAAATGCCCCTGTACAGCAGCGCTGGGTTCATTAACCACGGCGTTTGTCCTCGGTATGAACGTCCTGGATCAGTTGGAGTTGGGCACATGAGAAACGAGGAGGCAGATATAAGCCTCAGGGGCTACAGGTTTTAATTAAAATGTTAATTCAGGTTTTGGAACATGAGTACAATCTAAGCTTTAAAAATGAAGGGGGGGGAATAAAAAAAGAAAAACACCCTGAAATCTAAAACCCAACAGAAAAGGCCACCAGTGATTCCTTGTGGCTCAGCAAAACACCGTAAGCTCCCAGGCTGCGGGGCTGCTCCTGCTCCCCCAACAATTGCCCCAGGGCTGGTGCTGCTGCCCGCTTTGCACCCCGGCAGCACGCTGCCGGACCCCCTTTCCCAGCGAAGCCACGCACATTTCTGAATGCACTGACGCCGAATTTTTCCCCCTCTGTTCTGTTTTGCAGCACCTCCACCCCTCCCACCAAAAAACATCCCGGCCACGCCGCCGCGCACCGGCTCTCCGCTGACAGTGGGAATAGGTAAAAGCTCGGCGCCGCAGCTCCTCCTGTGTGCCATTGCGCAGCCCCCTTAGACTGCGCTGGGGGGTTGGGTCCCCGTGGCTGCGTTGGGACGTGGGTTTGGCGCTCGTGCATCCTCTTTGCCTTGCATTGTGGCGCTTCAGCGGATGCTGCCGTTAGGGTGATGCTTTAGAAGCGGTGCAAAGGTGTCTTTGACTCCTAAGCCAGCGTCGCCCTGGTGAAACTAACGCTCTCTCCTCCCCCCGCCTTGGATATTGGTCACTTTTAGAATCAAAATGCAGTGTTAAACTTAAAGTCCTACTCAAAATTGGGAATAACTAGAGCGCTGTTACTGCCTGGAGCGGTACTGCACAGCCTGTGCTTATGAAATAACGGGGCACGCGGTGCCTGCCTGCGTCAGGGGCTGGTCCGGCCCTCCCTGCCTTCCCAAATTCCTGCTGCTCTCAGGGAAGGTGGGAAAAGCCCACCCAGCCCTGCAGCCGGGGACTTGGAGGGGCAGGGGAGAGAGAATGACATGGTACCTGGAGTAAAGGACAGCCTGAAGGAGGAAGGGATTGAAAGACGCTGCTGGATGCGGCCAGGGACATAAAGTGCTTATAAGCATATAATTCATGTTGCTGGCAGGGTGCTGTGTGTCGGAGGGGCAGGTTCGGAGGAAGGGCGGGCGGTCCCTGGTCTTTGGCCAGGGCCCTGTATGGGGACACGCATTACAGAGCACCCCAGGGCGTTATCAGCTTTGCCACGGAGAAACCCTCTGCTCTGAGCTTCCTGCTCTACCCATCAATATTTTATCGGCGCCCCCATATCTTGATTTTTTTCGATTTATCTAAGCAGCCAGACTGGCAGAGTGTCCACCTACGTATGTAGATTCATCAACAAGAGCGAATGCAATGCCCAGCCACGTGTGATGGCTTCTTGGCTGGGGCCTGCCTTGCTGCGTGCTTCAGCCTGCGCACAGCGCAAAGCAAGTGGCAGAGGTCCCTTCCTATTTTATTTTTTTTAATCTGTTCTAGCAAAAGTATATTTTATCCCTTAAGTGTAGAATGGCAGATGGCTGCCAGCGCAGGAGCTGGGGTGGGATGCTGGCACAAGGACCCCTGAGGGCACGTTTGTTTTAGCTGGATGCACGTGGCCGCAGCAGGGGCCGCGGGCTCCTGTGCTACCCCGGTGCTGCGGCCGTGCGCTGCCCTGGTCCTCCCCTCGTCCTGCGCTTCAGCCTGTGCAAACCGAAGTAGTGGACAGCCTTCCTGGCGTTAGAGAGCCGTCAGCTCCCTGAGCTCCAGCTCTTGGGGAAGAGAAATGCAAGAAAATAGGGCAGGGCAGGAGGGATGGAGGATGTCCCTCCCCCCGATGTGAGATGTCTTGCTGATGAATCCTGCCTCCGTGTTGGTGCTGAAGTCAGATATGAACGTTTTGTGGTAGCTGGGTCAGTGAGCAGAGCCCTAAAATACCCTGATTTGCTGCTGCTTGCAACTGAAATACAAGCACCCTGTCTGCTTCCCCGTACCGCATGCCCAGCGCCAGCTCTTGAGAGTCAGGCCAGCATGTTTGAGTATATATATTTATATGCGTGTGTTTATAAATATATATGTACTGAAGTGTGCAAGAGAGCTGAGTGCATATGTTTAATACCTGCTGATACTTCAGGGTGACAACAGTGACGTAACGATGTCATTCAGACAGTATCTAACAAATGTTGCGGGGCAGCTGTAGATCTGTGGAGGACATGGGACCCTTGTGCATGCAGCGATGGAGACGGGGGGCTTGGCTCGTGGTGCATGCGTGCTCTCGTACCGCGTGTGTATTTCTGTCCAGGGTGCTTCATTATACGTTGCACATGACCTGACGTAGAAGCTTTCTCGCACATGAATTATATTTCCCGGCAGCTTATAAGAAAACATGCTTTTAAAGCATCTCCTCTAGAAAGTAGCTGACGTAGAGCTCTGTAGAGAATACCTCGGTTAATGCTAAGTGTAAAATAAACTACTTTGACCACAGGAGGGGACCAGACAGCAGCAGAACTCAAAAGGGACAAACTTCCGTCCATCAATGACTTGGACAGCATTTTTGGCCCTGTGCTATCCCCCAAGTCTGCCGCTGTTAATGCGGAAAACAAGTGGGTCAATTTTTCCGATCAATCCCCGGAAAACGTGACTCCGGAGTTGACACCTCGGGAAAAAGCGGGGTCCCCGCCGGCGGCAGCGGGCAGCCTGGCCAATGCTCCAGCGGCTGAGCCCTCCCGCCCGATTCCCTCGCCGCTCCACCTGGAGGAGGTTCACAAGAAGGTTTCTGAGCAGCCTCACCTTAAGGATGATAACTTGGAGCCAGTTGCCTCTCCCAAAGATTTTGGGCTGGGACAAAGAGCGACCCCGCCTCCCCCTCCACCGCCCACCTACCGCACGGTGGTCTCCTCACCCGGACCGGGCACCAGCAGCGGCACAGGAAGCACCAGTGGTACGTCCTGCGGCATTGGGTGTGCTTTGGTGTGGCCGTGACCGCATCTGCCGTCCCCTCCCGCCTGGTTGTGCCTGTGCCCGGCCGTCTCGTGCTTTCCACGTCCAGCGTCTGCTCTCAGCCTCCTGTGTCCTCTCCCCCACTCCCTGCTGCGTGTCTGACAGCCTCTCCCCAAGCTCCCACGAGCAGCCCTTTCCCACCTCTGCTACGCACATAGCTCCCCACCGCAAGGTTTGGTGCAGGATTACCATTGCTGCAGCTCCGTCCTTAGTAGGCTTCAGAGTGAACGTAGGTGGAAACATTTTAGGCAAATAATTTGAGCAAGCCTCAGAACCGGGGGCATTTAGATGTGTTGCAGACAGATGGGTCACCACACACCATCACTCCAGGGCTGCAGAGACCAGACAACTTGCAGCTCAGAGGTGACCTGGGCTGAACAGCGCTTGGTCCCTCTCTGCCATGGGAGTGTGGAGGCCCGGCCCCCTCTGAAGAAATGGCTCCCAGGGTGAACCCCTCACAAGGGCAGAACCCAATAGGTTTGTCTGGCTGCCTGGTTTCACCTGATTAATTATACATGTCTGAGTGCCCATTAGTGCAAACAAGCTCACCAGAGGTCAGCTTACACAAGCTCCCCCATAGTGCTGAAGAAGGTGCAACCTGATCGTGTTATTTTAGAGGCTGACCTCAGGGCCACCACGTGCAAATCCCCGTCCCCAGCAGCCACCGTGCCACTGCCCTGCGTACACAAGAAATGGCTTTGGAGAGCGTGACCCTGCAGAGCCTTGCAGGCACCTCCACCCGTGCAGATGGCAGTGGGGGATGATGGCTGTGTTGGGTGCGCAGCTCCCCAGCCCTATGCCCGACCGCTGTCTCCAGCCTTATGTGAGCTTGAAAGCTGTGCCATCTGCTTTAGGAGGTCTGCCACCTCTGGGGTGGGGGGAGGTGGGGGTAAAGGGGGACTGCTGAGGTTATTCCCCCAAGCGTGAGTGTCACTGTAAGTGTGGCTTTGCTTCAGTGCTGGTGGCTTTTCTTGGCTTCACGAGGTGACTGTGGGGTGGGTGGAGGTCCACACGGGACTGGTTGCTGGGGGCTGCAGCATCCAGATCCTGGTGGCACTGGTTGAAGCTGGGACTTCTCTGGGAGAGCGGCAGCAGGAGACGGCAAGCTACGTTGTCCTCTGCCCCGATGCCAGCTGAGCAACTGCCTTGTGTAAGCAGAGATCTGTGGGATGGAGACGTGCCGGTGGCTCCACGCATGGGGATGGAGGGAGAAACCCCACTCACATGAGTCGGGATGGATGGAGCTAGGTTCCAGTGGCAGTGCTCTGCTTGGGAAGATCTGCACCTCTTCCCCAGGAACTACCTCCTGTCTCCATTCAGCGTGCTCTGCAGCCTGCTGGCACCTCAGCCTTACCCAGCCCAACGCCGGACAGCAAGCTGTAAAAATGCAGAGTGCTGAAACATGCACACAAAAATCACACGCATCTTCAGAAAGCCTCATCCCGTGGCAGCCGGTCTGGGCGTGCGGTGCGGATCCGGCCCCCTTCCCGCTCCTGCCCTCTCCACCTTTCTGAAGCCCCTCTTGCTGCATCCAGCCCTTGGGGTGTCCGGCTTCCAGATGCTGTGGAGCAGAGCCGTGCCAGGATGCCCTCCTGCCTTCGCATCCCGTGGGAGCCCATGGGTGTCACCGAGGCCAGGCTGGGGACCGGCATCCCAGCGGACTTCTGCGTTCATGCGGATTTCCAGTGCGCTGCCACAGCTTCTTGTTGTAGAAAGTCTCTAAAGTACATCGTTCTCCCAGGGACCTTGAATAGCTGGAGAATAAACCTCCCGGGGTGAAAGCTGGCATCTGGCAGGGCTTTGGCTGTGGTGGCCACTGCTGAGCCGGGGCAAAATGCACCCTCAAAGTCTCCGTCTTGTGACACTTGTTCAGTGCTGCCAAGTTACTTTCCCTGAATAATTCCTATTTTGTTAGGCTTTTAGCAGGATAAGGAAGGGAAAAGTCAAACTTTGGTTCCCAAATCAGGCTTCTAAATAAAAATGGGTTTAATTTTGGAGGTGCAAGAATGAATGGCCAGGTTTTACTCTCTCTAAGTGAGCCCATCTCTTGTCTTAACTTTGTCATTTACATTGGAGTCTCTTTTCCGTAGATATAGCATTGCTATTCCTTAATCTGAGCTATCGCCCAAAAAACTTGGTAAACTGATTCTACTGTAAGCCTGAAAAGTAAAGCTGAAGGCATCGTCTTAGTGTCAGCAGAACACGCTGCTCTGCACCATGGAGACTGGCAGCAAACGCTAGCTCAGCCACCCTGCAAGATGGGGTCCGCGTCCCCCCCGCGCTCCTGCCACCCCTCTGGCCTTGGTGCAATCTCTGGCTGCTCTGTACAGCACTGGTTATTGCTGAACTTACCCCAGAAGGAAATTCTGTACAGGGAGCAAAATACTCTGCTGGGTTTCTTCTTAAGCAGCTGCTAAAGTTGCTGCCCGGTTGCAGAGTCCCCCTTCGGAGCAAGGCAGCAGCCGTGGGGACCACACGAACCCCGACAACAGCACACTCTTGTTCTTCAAAACTCTTCTGGAGGGTTAGGAAAGGCATTGTGCTCCTAGCAAATCTGGTGGCCTTGCTCTTCCACCCTTCCTCTTGTTTGCTCGGGCCAAGATTTGCACCCTCCTCACCAGGCCCCCTCATTCCTGTGGTGGGGGGACCACCAGGGTCCAGGACCTGCTGCAGGCGTTAAACTCATTCTCAGCACATCGTTTGTCTCCTGCCCATGTCTGGTTTTCAGGTAAAGCTGTAAGACCCCTCCGATAACAATTTTGCTCGGTATCCCTGGCTGAGGGGACAGGTACCTGGTGCAGATGAGCAGCCCCTGCGAGAACAACAACAATGTTCTGGCAGCATCCAAGGCCAGGTTGGATGGGGCTTTGGGCACCCTGGGCTGGTGGGGGTGTCCCTGCCCATGACAGGGGGTTGGAACTATGTGATCTTTGAGGTCCCTTCCAACCCAAACCGTTCTGTGACTCTATGAAACCACGTGCATCAGCAGTCCCGAAAAGCTCTTCGTGCAAAGCCGCTGGTGTGAGCAACGGTCAAGGGGAGCTTGTGCAGGGCGTGCGACGGCACCCACGCCAGCTCCCGGGGAGAGGCCTTGGCTTCCTGCAAAGTGGGCACCGNTGAGAGAGAGAGTAATGGGGCCAAGTAACTCGTTAAGAGCAAGTAACGAGCGGGTGCTGCCTGGGCCGGTTAGAGTTGTTTATTATTTGTTCACCGGGACAAATGACCCGTGGGGAAAAGGCTGCGAACGCCTCCTGCCTCGCCTGCCGGCACAGCCCGGCGATGCCAGCCGCAGGCGAGCGGTGGCTTGCGGTTACGGTAAGGGCAGAAAACGGGTGCAAAAAGGGTCTGTGGCCCTGGAAAGGGCCCGGCCGGGCCCAGCCGCCCGCAGGTGAAGCAGTGTGGGTCTGGCGGCCCCAGGCAGGGCAGCTGGCTGGGGGGG
>VWZZ01004844.1:0-46343 GCA_013399095.1 Psophia crepitans | reverse complement strand
CGGCCCCCCCCCCCGCCATACTGTGCCTGCGGGGCTGCCGCGTTCTGCCCCGCCGCCCGGGCCGCTTCAGGTGAGTCATAGAGAATTTCTGGATTGATGTTACGAATCTAAAATCATCCCCGAAGGATCCATAAGGGCCCAACGAGCTGCTCCCGAGTGAGCCGGCACGCGGTGGGCACCCCTCCCCTCCCCACACCGGGGGCGTTAAACCCACCCTGTGGCCCCTGGAGCTCCCGGGCTCAGTGCGACCAGGGACTGCAAACACCCGGACCCACAAGATGGTGGGAATCGCCTGCCGTTTCTCTAAGCCCGGACTATAACGCTATTGACGCTAAAAGAACTAAAGTTGTTCAGTTTTGCACTAGCCCAGCGGGGCTGCCCAGAGACGCCGGCGGAGGCCGCGGAAGTACAGAGGGTTATGGCAAAAGCTTCTGTGTGTTGGATGCAAATGTCGCTGTGCATATTTTCTTTAACCTTTTGTTATTTTATGTTTTTCTACAGTCCAGGCCTTTTAGCCCTCCTATTCACTCATCCAGCCCTCCTCCGATAGCACCTTTAGCCCGTGCTGAAAGTACTTCTTCCATATCTTCCACCAATTCCCTGAGTGCAGCCACCACTCCCACCGTTGGTAAAAACATACAGCACTGCTGTTCTTTCACCTTTCTGAATAGTCCTGAAACCTTGTTATTTGCTAGATTGTTCTTTGGGCTCACGTTCATTAATTTTCATCAGGTTTTTAAATGCGAAAGGGGATTTGAGGGGGGTGTGATGGATCATGAACATAATGCTGCTGGGGAAGCTTTCTTTGTGACAGCTCCTAATGTTGTGAAAAATGAACCTTTGGTGAAGGCAGAGGTTATCACCAAGTGAAATATAATATGAAATGTGCTTATGGTTTGTAAATTTGGTCAAAATAAGCTTTTTTTTTTCTATACGGGTGATGCTTGTACCCTGGAGGGGAGGGAGGCTGGAAGCCAGACCTTGGGATGCAGGAGACAACTAATATTAAATCTCTTTGAATGTCTTAAATTCATACTTCCCCTTAAAGTGGTAGTGAGAAACGGGGTCTTGGAAAAAGCTCTTCCAAACCATCAGCTTGACATGTCCTAGACCAGAACAAAGTGCTGCAGTTTTCTTTTGGAGGAATGTCCTGAAAAACATGGGTTTTGCCAACCTTCCCCAGATGCCCCCCCGGGGCCTGAGACAAGAAATGCAAATAAAGTCTGGCTGGCAGCTGTCAGGCTCCGTGTGCCGGGTCCCCCGCACCTCCCTCCGTCCCCTCCGCCCTAGCTGCTGGTGCACCCTCCTCTGCCCTCCCTGCCACCCTCCCCAGCTGCTGGCCCCTCCGCCCCTTGCTTCCTCAGCTCCATCTTCTACCAGGAACACCCCTCCTCCATTTTTTTCCTTTCCTTTCCATGGTTTTTGTGATGAGCACGCCCGGTTTGTATGGCGGGGAGGGAGCCTTGCAAGCCATGGCTCTGAAAAACCAAACCTGGCTGGTGTTTGTGTGCGCTCAGCCATGGTCCTGGCTGCAGCGTTTCCCACCGGCTGTCACCTTCCGAGGCCATGGGAAGCAGTGGCATCGCCACCCCAGCGCCGTCTCTGATGGCTGGAAGACGATGAGGTGGCCCGAGCTGTGCAGCGGGTGATGTCCCCACGGTGCCGGTGGCCACGCGTGCCCACCTGAGCCCTCCCCGTAGGTTTGCTGGAGTCTCTGAGCTGCGTTTCCATCCTGTTGTTTGCTTCACTCTGAAAGTGTCGTAGATGCTTGTACCTGTTCGCCGGTTGTTGGTCACTGTTACAGCATGCTGCTGGGTAAAAAACCAAACATCTCAAGCAAGGGGCCAGCCCACCCCGAGCATCCCCGGTGTGCCGGTCCTGTCTGTGCCCGCTGCGCCTGCTGTCCTGGCGGTGGCCTCGGGGGAGCCTGCGGGCACAGTGGCTGCGGGGCGCCTGGAGCCACGGCGGTAAACGCAATGTTGGTGGAGGGGAGCAGGGAGGCTGAGGACAGGGATGGTTGTGGGGGCTTCAGGAGGCCAGGAGGTGTGGCTGTGACATGGGGGCGGTGTGCTGATCCTGTAGGCTGAGCAGGCGTGGCTCCCTCAGGCTCTTATTTTTAATTTATTTTTTTTTCCTTTAACACATATTTTTGTGAACACAAAATTGCTGATTTTAATGACCTGCCCACCCTGTGTAGCAGGGGCTACCGTGGCCCTTGGCGCCCGCATCTTCCACCCCTCCATGGGGGCTTTCCCTGCAAGAGAGCTGAAATCAGGGCTCTCGTGTCCCCCCCCGGAGGGGAGCACCGAGCGGGGCAGCCAGGAGGAGCACCCCCAGACTGCAGGTTTTGCGCTTCCAGCTCCGTGCAAACCAAGTGGCATGTGCCACGTTGCCAGGATTTGGCCTGGGAAGAGCCGATCGGGGGGAGATGGGGGCCAGACAGGGTTTGGGAGCTGCTCTGGGAAAGCCCAAGCATCTCCCCGTTGTCTCCACCAAGGCGGCTGGTGCAGCTGTGGGCACCGGCGCTGGGTGAGCATCGGTGCGGCACTCACCTTGCCGCACCGGGCTGCAAAGCTGTAGCGGAGGAGAAAGCACTTCTAATTCCTGGGCTTGTCACGCAGAAAGAGGAAAAGATCAGGCAAAGGGTGTGTGGTGCGGAGGGGGCCGGGCAGAGCTGCGTGGGCAGGGACAGGCAGGTCTGTGGGCGCAGCGGTGGGGCTGGGACACCCCGAGCTGGCTGGGGCTGCCCACAGCCCTCGGCTCGCTGCCGGGCCCGTCTCCACCACGCCCTCCGTCTCTTGTTTCCTGTGGCAAAGTCCGATGGAGTTTGTCCAAGAGCATGCAAAGAGTTTTTTCATTTACTTGTCCTCCGTGCTGTTCTGGTTTGCTTTCGTTGTGGTTGCATGTGCGGTCTGAATAATTGATGGCAAAGAAAGAAGCTGTTACTTCTGTGTCAGCGCCCCTTCCGTATTTTTCCTCGTTAAAATCCTCCTCTGTCTTTTTTTGTCGATACAGTGCAGTGCTTGATTTCATTTGGGATTTGTTTTTTCATTCTTTTTTTTTTCTTTTCCCCTTTCCTTTGCATTTCTTCTGCTGATGTTCTCAGAAAACGATGCTTTCATTGACAAACTGCCTGTATTTTGAAAGGCGCTGGGAAACGCCTGCGGGTACTGTACTAGCAGGGCGCCTTCAAGACATCTGGCTTCGGAGCGGGTGGCTGCGGGCACCCCGAGGCCTGGCACCCACCGCTCGCAGCACCTTGCATGACAGTTTCTCAGTGATGAAAAAGGCTGCGAGGTGAAAGCTCGCTATCACCTCCTCAATTCAATTCCAAAGAGTTAATCTAATGGCTCAAAAAGCCGTGTTGGTTTTTTTTTTCCCCCTACCCCTAATTATTTCAGTGCTACCCGGTGTCTAACGTGGCTGTTGAGGCGGTGTGAGTGCAGGGAGCTGGTGGCTGTAATGGGAAAGGAAACATTCCAGCTAGGCGTCTCCTGCTCTGTGTGCGTGTGTCTGGTTACCTGCAAGTTTCACGTCCTGAGACGCAACAGAAAATACCTACGTTGCACCGTCACTTATTTTGCACACCGGCGCGGCATGCGGTTGCAGCATCCCGCCGGGGAAACACTCGCTGCTGCCGTCGTGGCCCAGCAGAGACATCGCCAGAGGTGAAGAGGATGAGGCGTGTTTGCCAAAATCAGAGTGTTTAGCACGTGCTAACGGAGCGCGTGAGCTGAGAAACCTCTTCTACTTGAGATGAAAAAAGAGAAAAAACCCCCAAATCCTTACCAAGCAGGCGAAAGTACTTTTCCATCTGGGCTTCCATAGCTTTGCTTTCTGCTTTCTGTTTCCTAAGCCAAAACCAGTTTAAAAGCCCCCCCCTTGCCTTGCACGTGAGCGGCTTGCAGCGCCTCGTCCCCTCCCCATAGCGAGATAAATGACCTGCTCTGTGACTCACACTGTGTCCTTCTCTCTCCCTCTCCTTAACCTTTCCCATCCCGCTTCAACTCCTGGCCATACAGAGAATGAACAGCCTTCCCTCGTTTGGTTTGACAGAGGAAAGTTTTATTTGACTTTCGAAGGTAAGTAGTGCATAGCATACCCGGTAACGACTCGCTCCCCTTGCTCTTGCTCTCTGACTTCCCGGGGTTTCCTTCAAAGGCTCCAGGCCGGCTTCCCGTGCAAAATGCTATGGCTACTTAGATGATATCACAAGTTCAACCAGAATGATTTTGATTTGATTTGTGCCATTTGTCCCGATGATCAGTTTCCCTCTTCATTTATTACAAAAAAAAAAAATATCCCTCCCAAACAAACCGAACCCCAAAGGAATATTCTCGTACTGAGACTGAGGTGAAAACCAGGGAGCGAAACCGCTTGCACTGCCGAGGAACTTGACTCTGTCAACCAGGGCTTCTCTCTACTCTCCCTCGCGAGCTGCTCGTTACCCTGAGCGGGCTGTGGCACAGTGCGGTTAATTAAAAACCAAAGAGCGACGGGTTCTCTGCCAAGCCGGGGCCCTTTCCCCACCTCCCGTCAGATCGTACCGTGGCGAGGGGCCAGCAGCGTGCCGGCGCTGCCAGGGACCAGAGCCGAAACGGCACCAGGTTGTGCTGCCGGGCGGCTGGTCGGAGGCCTCGTGGGTTTTGGGGCGCCTCGGTGGTGAGAAGGCGCGTTGGGGAGGATGCAGGGGGAGGAGGGCTTGTTTCGGGGCAGACGGCAGCTTCTCTGAGCAGCAGCACATCTCAGACGGCAGAGGCGTGAGTGCCTGGGCAGCCCCGCTCCGAGAGCCCCGAGGCTTTGGAGGAAGCCTCATCTCACAGGCACCGTGCCAATGTTTTTACTTTTATTAAAAACAAAAAGAAAAGCGGCGAGGTTTGCTAGAAGCAGGAATAGGTGCTTTAAAACCCGAAGGCAGCCCTTTGAAGCTGTTGTGGTGCTTGCGGGCAGAGCTGGGCCGGGGGATGCTGCTGGCACGGGGCGTGCCAGGGCACGGTTCCCGTGGGTCTCGCCGTCTGCCGAACGTGCAATCCCTGAGGTGTGTCCCCCCCAGCAAACCGCCGAGCGGCCTGCGATTGCGCTGCCTGGAGCAAACCCCGTGCAGGTGAGCGTGATGCCGTAGCAGCAGCAGAAGGCAAGGAGGGAGGTGGTGGTCCTGCTCTGACCACAGCTCCCAGCTTAGACCTGGGAGGGGGGGTGAGGAGGAACTGCTTCCTCCCAATCCTCATTGCAGTTTTGCTGTTTCCAGAAAAAAAACTTCCTGGGTTTTCTTTCCCAGGAGCTTCGGGACGAGCTGAGCACGGCAGGGCAGGGGCTGGTGAGGGCTGTGCCGGCCGAGTGCCGGGTCGGAGCAGCCGCATCGAGCGTTACCCCTCAGTACGTGTCCCCTGGCTCTGCGCACCCCCGCTGCCTCCCCTGCTCTGCGCTTCCTCCTCCTCCTCGCTCAGTCTAGCACCAGCACTGTGAGCACATCGAGCGTTTGGGGGTTTTCGTCTGGTTTTGCGTGGTTTGGAATGGTGCATCTGAATTCTCGTACTTTGGTATGGCAGTGGGAATGGTTAGAGCGGGGGGGGGCTCGTCCCCTGCTCCCCGGCCGAGCCCTTCGGCAGCGGGGGGGCACGCTGGCCGTACAGCATCGGGGCTGCGGGAGCGTGGCACTGGCTCCAGGCCCATCTCACATCCCGGGAAGGAGCTGTCTCACTTCCACACACTGTGTTTCCTCATCCTGATCACCTTTGAGTCCAAATTTCAAAAAAAAAAAAGCTAAATTTCAGTGCTCATCTCTAGGGAGGCTGAAGGAGATCTGCTGAGCTTGGCATCTGTAACTCAGGGCATGAAATGCCACAAGAGAAACGGTCTTTTGTTTCTGGGTTTGTTTGGGGTTTTTTCTTTGTTGGTTTGGTTTGGTTTGGGTTTTTTTTGTGAAGATCCACAGACTTGCAGAACGCGGGGTAGTTTGGTGGTGTGCAAGATGTGGTGCAGCCTTGGTGATGCTCTCCTGGACGCACTGGCAGAGCTGTGCACTGGGATCACTGGTACTCAGCAGTCGCTCCTCCGCGTCCGTATTTTCCGTGGTTGGGTAGGGAAAAGTACAGCGAATAAACTTGGTGTGCTGCCTATGGCTGGATCCAAAGCTCCACGAAGTGGATTTGTTATTTTTCTCTGGTATTATCAGGTCATTTTGTCAAAATGAAAAGCTGCTAAAAATGACTTCTGAAGCAGTCACTGAAAAGCCAGATTTTTGGTGGAGGCGTGCCACAGCGTGCGCTTTAGCTAGACTTGTCTCTCAAGTTTCTGGAAAAGCATTTTAGGACTTAAAATAGTGCGAGTATATGCTTCTTTTTACATTAAAGTTTTTAATTAAAAAGCTGTTTAGTCTCTGAAGCCGTTAAGAGAAGAACACAGAGGTTCGTGGGGGAAGAGCAGAGGGAACCGAGAACGCTGAATGCCAGTTGCATCCACGGGAGTTTTAGTCCAAGTCAGATTAAAGCGAGGAGGGTGTTTTGTGGCTGTCGCTGTCCAGATGAACCCAGATTTTCAAAGGCCAGCAGAGCCTGGGGACAGAGATAAGCGAGACGGCCCGATTTATCCCTGTACACACCGTTTTTCATTCTGGACAATGAAGAAGTCTCATATACGTATGGAGAAACGGTGGAAGAAATGAGAGATTGGAAGTCAGGGAAAAGGCTCTGATGCAGGGTCTGGGCTAAACCCGGCTGCAGTTGGAGCATGTATATTTGAGGGTGTTTTTTCCCTCTCTCCCCAAGAATAATGATTATATTGCCAAGGATCGTGAGCTCTGCGGCTGCTGGATGGCTGAGGACCTTCCTCTCGCCTTCCCTGCCAAGAGCAGCCTGACGTTCCTCTGCCGGGTGACGCCCCCAGTTTTCCCCCCTCCATAGCCAGTCCGCACTGACGTTTTTGGATCTCATCTGTATTTCTGGGTGGATGTGATGAGAATATCCCACCGCGTTCGGCTGGATTTGATGCACTGGGGGGGGGGGGGGGGTGTCACTACTCTGGGTGTGGGGGGCGAGGATGTGCTCTCTGATAACCCACCAGTGGTGTCTGTGGAAAGAATTTATTAAAAGACATGTTGCCCTGCCAGGCCGTGGTGCTGCCCGGTGCCCTGCGCGTCCCCTCTGCCACACGGCCAGTTTTGCAGCGTGGCTGCGGTAATGGGTGGTTTGGGGGAGCTGCCGGTGCCTTCACGCGTGGCTGGCACGGGCGTGAGGTGTTTGCCGAGTCCCTGGTGCGCAGCTCGGGGCTGTGTCCTCCAGCGCCAAAGGCTCGGGGAGCCGCACGCTGCCTCGCTGGCGTCATTGGGATCATTAGCGTGTGTGTGGCGATGGCTCTGCGCGGGTGCGGTGCTCAGTCTGCCTGTCCTGTGTGCTGGGACAGACGGACACATCGCACTTACCGAACATCTTTTTTCGGGGCTGCGGCTGAAATCACTTATTCCCCGGAGTCTCTTAAGGTGCGTGACCAAGAGGGAGCCACGTGGCTATGTTGGTTCTTTACACCCTCTTAGGCTCCGTTGGACATTTAAAGGGAAAATCCCAGCCCCGCAGAGGCTCGTCTGTGCTTCTAGGAGAGAGCGACTTTGGTTTTATACATTAACGCACTGCCTGCACAGATGCATTTGTAAGGCGCGAGGAATCTTCATCTGCGAATGCCACATTTTCCCCACAATTAATATATCAAAACTCCAAGCGTAATTTATGCGACAGAACTGCTTTCCCCAGGAGGTATTATGAATCCTGATTTCCTGCACCCAAACCCTATTATTTAAAATTTTCAGCAGCAAGCCGGGACCGTGCAGTGCATCACACAAAACCCACAGCAAACTGCTTAGATCTGAGGCAAAAAGCCAGCAGGCAAATGCACATGCACAGCATGCAGCGGGGCAGAGTGGGAAGCAGCAGAGAAAGAAGAGGGGGGGCTATTTTTAGAGCTAGCCCAGGAAGAAGAGCAGGAGCTCACCAGAAACACGCTGCATTTCGCTCAGGCGCTTTGCTTTTCTCCTGGCACGTGCTGCCCTTCCCCGGGCCGGCGTTTAATCTCGTGTGGCTTTGGCTGGACGCTTGCCCGTGCTTGCATGCTCTGAACAAAACCCCGGGCTGAATTAACAAGCCCGTCTCGCCTCCCTGATTCTGAGCCTGCGAATGAAGGTAACTGAGTAAGGGGGTGTCGGGGTTCCTGGGTAAGCTGCCCCTCCAGAGGCCGTTGCCATTGCTTTGTACTTACTTTGGGGCAAAATAATCCTTGTGCTTAACCTGATGTACAGGCTGTGATATTAAAAAAAAAAATAAAGGTTCCAAAACGGTGGGTGCAGCAAACCAGATCAGGCTGCACCGGTGGTGCCAGGGCAGGGGCGGGGATGCTCAAGGAGTTTTCCGGGTGCCCGGGGAATCAGCGCCTTGTACATCGGGTGGGTGACTGGACGCTGACCCGGGATGATCTTTTGGCAGTTTCCCAAGGGGAGAGGTGGGAGCTTTGCTGTGCCAGCAGCCCCCACGCGCTCTCCTCTCGGTGGCGGGTGCGGGGAGCGGGACGTTGCCCCCCACGCAGGGCTTCCAGCACGCCCAGGGCTTCTGGCGTACACGTGCAGTGTTGCTTTCCTCCTCAAATGTTTTTGGGGGACAAGCATTCCTGGCCAGCAAAGGGAACCCTGTGTGTGACCACGCAGGGCTGCATTATTTCAGAGCCTGGCTAGTGTCCACGGACGCACAGCCTGACCAAAGCAAACTTTTCCTCTTTTTTTTTTTTTCTAATTATCTAACTAAACCGTGGATTGATGGCTCTAGCTTTTGCACCCCGGATTCCCACGTACTCCTCCGTAGTTCCAGATTGCTGACGATTTGCAGAATTGCCGTAGCGTACCGTGGGCATTGAGGGGTGAGCAGCCGTGCGGGGGGGTTGCCAGGCACGCCGGGCAGAAGAGGGGACATGCCAGGGATTGCAGGGCTCCCCGCAGGTTGGGGTTCCCCCAGGCAGGCGTTCAGGCAGCGACGGGAGCAGATGGATGACATCCCGCTTTGCCCTGGGCAGCCTGAGCTCTCGGCCAAGGCACAATGAATCCGCCCAGCCCCTCTTGCCGGGGGCCAGAAACCTACTGCAAAAACTGTCATGCAAAGCCTGCCGTGCGGCAGCCCCTCCAGAGCCGTGCCGGGGGGGTGCCGCTGCCCCGCATGCTGCTCGTGGCCGGTGCTCCTCTGTTACCTTCTTTGCTTGCTTTTGGGCTGGGGGAGAGATGATGTTAACAGGTTTTTAAAGCCTCACCCAAAGCCTGGAGGACTTTTTCTTAATACTTGCCCCTAAAGCTAGGCTGGGGCTCTTGGTGAGTGCCCCCTCGCCCTGGGCCCGGGGGGAGCGGTGCCGTTTCTCTCTGCAGGTAAGAAGTGGAAGTTTTTGCTCTGTTGCAGGCTCGTCGCGGGGACCCAGCCCCCTCACCATGGGGGCACAGGACACCCTGCCCGTCGCCGCCGCCTTCACAGAAACCGTCAACGCGTACTTCAAAGGGGCCGACCTGAACAAGTAGGTGCCGACCAACAGGGTCTGGGTGTCAATACAGGGGGTTCCAGGGCTTGGGACAGGCTTGGGGTGCTGTCAAGGCTTTGGTGAGCATCTCAAGGGGTGGGGAGGGAGGAAAGGAGGTGCTGGGATGTCAGTGCACTGCGCCAGGCAGAGGTCCGGGGTCAGGATGCTCCTGGGGCATCCCTGTGAGCATTGGTCCCTGTCCCTAGCAGGCTGCCAGCCTTTGCTGCTGTTTCAGCTCTCTCTGGTTTAGGATCACAAGAGGCTTGTTCCCCTGGCTGGGCGGGTGGGAAGTGGGGTGCTGTCACCGCACCATCTGTGCTGCAAACCCTTCTCTCCTGCTGCATTTTGAGCCCCCCATTTCCTCCCCTCGGTCTCTGTGTCCGGCGCTGCAGGTGTATCGTGAAGATCACCGGAGAGATGGTGCTGTCATTTCCAGCGGGCATCACCCGACACTTTGCCAACAACCCCGCTCCAGCGGTGCTCACCTTCCGCGTGCTGAACTACAACAGGCTGGAGCACGTCCTGCCAAACCCCCAGCTCCTCTGCTGGTAAGGCCCCACCTCGCCAGCACCCCAAAGGAAGGCGGGTTTCCAGAAAAGTAGGGTATTTGGCAAAAACACATGGCCCGAAGGGTCCTCCTTGGAATCCTGCCCTGATTTTGGGGAAGGAAACTCTCAAGCCCTTAAATATTTGCTGGAGTACGCCTGAGAGCAGCCCCTTTGCCAGGCAGAAGAGCTTCAGCAGAGAGAAGCGAGCGCTTTGATGGGATTTGCTCGTTTTGTGCCTCGCTCTGCTCGTTAGACCTCCTGTTTGCAAAGGGAGATGACCCACAGGTTGCATCTGCTGCGCCTCCCCGGAGGGATCTGAGGACAAGCCAGAGACGCGCAGGAGGGAGGCAATATTGCTCTAAACATGGGATTAAACGTGGTCCCAGCTGGCAGCCGGCGCTGCTGCCCTGCATGCTTCACAGGAAAGCTTTCTCCTGCCGGGGCGGCTTACGTGAAGGGTTGATTCTCCCTCTGTGCAGTGACAACACGCAGAGCGACGCCAACACGAAGGAGTTCTGGGTCAACATGCCAAATCTGATGTCTCACCTAAAGAAGGTATCGGAACAGAAACCGCAAGCCACCTATTACAATGTGGATATGCTCAAATACCAGGTAGGGGTTTTTTTGTGAGATAAAACTGTGCCAAAAATGCGTGATTAAGTTAAAGGTGTAAAAGAAGCTGTTTCCCTAGTGCAGAGTGGAGATAACGCGAGGTGGGGGCATGCTATCCCGCTAGTCCCTTCTCTGTGTCACTAGATTGCCTGATTTTGAGCCCAGTACAAACTTTCTGTGAGAATACAAGGTATTGCCTCCTCTGAAACCAAATGCAATTACCGTGTCTGTAAAATGGGATTTCTCCCTTCACCCCTACGGAAACTAAATGTTTTTTCTGTCATTTTGGAAGGTATCTGCCCAGGGTATTCAGTCTACTCCATTAAACCTTGCAGTGAGCTGGCGGTGTGACCCTGCAAGCACTGACCTCCGCATTGACTACAAATACAATACAGAGGCAATGACCACACCGGTAGCTCTAAACAACGTCCAGTTCCTCGTCCCCGTCGATGGAGGAGTAACCAAACTTCAGGCTGTGCTTCCTCCTGCTGTCTGGTAGGAATCTCTCACCCGACAAAGAGCTCGTTTGCTGTCTCTGCCACTCGGGAGGTGTCTGCAGGCACGCCGGGGACCCAAACCTGTCGTCCTCTTGCAGGAGGAAGCATGCAACCCCACTCTGATATTTATTTTGTTTTTCTTGCCATTCCCACAAGGAAGCAGTCAGAGCCGAACGCATGTGTGCAGGCGGCAGAATATCAACCCTTATTTTGTGTTTTAGCTGCTTTTATCCGGGGCTCAGAGGGGTGCGTGGCCATCGCTGCCGTAGGCACGGGCACGCGTGTTTGCAGCGGGGCAGCAGGACAGAGAACGGCCCCGCTGCCTCTTGCCCATCGTTCACCGGCAATGCAAAAGCGGCGTTTTCCTGCTCTGGTCAAACCCAAAGCCAAGCTCCCAGAATTGCAGCTCTGGAGAGCGGCACCGGAGCTGCTCCCCCGGCCCACACGGTCTTTAGAAAAATGACTCCTTTGTAATTTTTTGTTTCTTACAGAAATGCTCTTCTTCATGTGTTTTTAGGAATGCCGAACAGCAAAGGATATTGTGGAAGATCCCTGATATCTCTCAGAAGTCGGAAAATGGAGGTAATCCTGCAAGCATGCATGTTATTAACTCTGAATGCTTAAATCAGACACTGACCCGTTTCTCATGCTTGCACACAAGTCTGGACACGCAGATTCCTGCTGGCACTTCCCGGGGGAGGATGCTATTTAAATCTAGGAGCAAAGAGCTTTGAAAAGCGGGGATACGTGATGCTGGTAATGTTTTGCCAATCCCTTTGGCATCACGGAAGGGTATCAACGTGCCGGGTTTGGATGCAGTGGTTTGCCAAGTCCTTTGCTCCTCTGACCCTCTGTGTTTGAAGGTTGAAGCAACACATCCCCGTTGAGGGGACCGCAGCCTCCCACGGGTCACTTCTCCGCATGTCACCCACACAGCTCAGGCTCGCTGGGGTGTCTGAAAAGTAAAAGTCTGCTGGGAGGATGAGGGGGTTCCCCTCTGCCCACTGGGGGGATGCTGCTGGCTCAGGTACCACCGTGGGAGTGGGCTTCCCTTACAGCACTTTGGGCATCTCATTGCCTATGCTGGCAAATCTGGCCCTGGGGTGCGTGACGTGCCTCTGCGGGCTCATAAGGGTCTCATGTGGGGCTTTTAAATTGCAGGTGTGGGGTCTCTACTGGCCCGATTCCAGCTCTCGGAGGGGCCGAGCACCCCGGCCCCCCTGGCCGTGCAGTTCACCAGCGAGGGGAGCACGCTGTCCAGCTGCGACATTGAGCTCGTCGGCGCCGGGTACCGCTTCTCCCTCATCAAAAAGAGGTTTGCGGCAGGTAAGTGCCTCGCTGGCAGCTCCTCTTTCGATGGCAGTGTCCCTGACGGTCCCCTCCAGCTGCGCTGGCACACATGGGGCTGCCCTTGCTCTACATTTGTTGACTCTTGAAGCTGACTGGTGGCAGGGGGGCCAAAAGTATGAAATATAATACATTTTGTGAAATAAATCCTGCTACTGCTTATGAGAGCGTTGAATTTCACGGGCTCCTTTCTGCTCGTGGGTCCTGCATGACAGGCAAGGTCCGGGGATTTCCAGGAAGAGCTTTTGCCCCCCTGCTGCGGAGAAAGACAAGTGTTTTTCTGTGTGCCCCTGGTGCACTGCAGCAGCACGGCCGTGGGTGCGGGGGCTGGTGGCGGTGGGCGGCCGACCGGCCATCCCCTGGGAAGCGGGGCTGCTTCCTCCCCGCAGCTGATTTCTGATCCCATTTCTAGGTAAATACTTGGCCGATAACTGATGGAAGCTTATGCAAGTCTATGGAAATAATATGGAAAATACCTGAGGACTGCTGTGTGTGGAACGGGTTTTAATTACAGTTTAAGGAAAATGAACTAAATCCTGCACTCGGGACATTTCTGTTGGAAGTGTTGACAACTTTCAGCATTGTTTCCTTGGAAAACACCGTCTTGACCAGTCCTACAGTATTTACTTCTAGATGTAACATTGTTAATGGTTTTAAAATGTAATTATTGTATTTGTAAATTGTACTCATTCCAGTAAGGCTGTATTTTGGCAGTTAGACACTTGAGTTTTAGCATTTTACCATTCATGAAATGGATGTAATTTAAACTGTGGTATATAAATTTAATAGTAGTACTGTTGAATGGCACAATGCTTACAGAGGTAGATTACATTTTGTCAATATATACGATTTAAATACAATACTGATAGCTGTTATGAGGGGGGTGCCTCAGAAAGAGAGAGTGAAGTAGAACCGACATGCTGATTTATTTTTTCTTCAGTCCTTAGTATGTCTCACGGTGATGAATAAAAAGCTCTATCTTCAAGTTTAGCTGGTTTAACTCCAGAAGAATATTGCTGTAAATGTGGAGGTTCCTAAAACGGTTTCCCAGCAAAAAGCAGGGGAAAACGTCACTTCTGTAAAGAGTATTTAAATTCCATTACAAGAGACCTCCGTGAACATGCCCTCGTTCTCTTGCAGCCGCAGAAGAACCGTCAGGAGTCCCGGCAGCGCGTGCAGAGGCGGCGAGCGCTTCTCTGCCCCGTGTCCTTACACTTTGCAGTTGCAGATAAGGAAATGAGCAGGCAAAGAGGCTGGGTAGCAGCTCTGAGCTTACAGCCCTGTCCGCAAAAGCAATTGCTGGTTTCAAGGACTCATTTTCCGAGCAGTGTCCAGACTTTTGGTTGCATTTCTATGTTCCTTGCCTCGCTTTTTCCTTTTTTTCCCCCCCATTTTTGATAGCCCCACAGGTTTAGAAAATGCTTTAAAGACATGCAGCCCCCCATGCCTTTCCATTTTACCACTTAGGCAGGACAGCATATATATATACATACACAAGCATTAGAGAATGAACGCAGGCCAAGCCCGGCCCTTGCTGGGACGCCCAGCGCTGGCCAGGGGAGCAGGAGCAGTGTGGGGGGCTGCCGAAAGCCCGTGGAGCAGGAGCCCACCTTGCTGGCATCAGGAGCAGCTATCTCATGGGATGGGGGAAATACAAAAATTGTCCTTCTGTGTTCTCCCTCAGCCGGCTCCTGCGCGGCGTGCTGCTCCTCTCCATGCACCGCCGGCGCAGCGTGCGGCAGCGTCCGGGTCCTCGCTGTCGTTAGTCTCAGCCTGCTGCTGGCAACGTGGTGATAGCGTTCGTGGCGTTCATGGCGTGGCATCTGCTGGGAAGGAGAGCCGCTTTTAATGGGAGAATTTGGCCGTATTGGAGAAAAAAGAAGGGATCTTTTCAGAATGAAACGCAGCTGCTGTTGAGGTGCACAGAGAAGCACAGGAGCATCCGCTGAACAGGGTGCTGGGGGCTCTAAAAATGGGTGAGATGGCAAACAGTGCTAATTTTACAGTCACAAACGTTGCCAGGAGTAGGCTCGTGGGTTTGCATTGAAAAACTCAGGCTGTGCTTGCTCACAGAGCAGTTTGGAGTGATGTAAGAAAACAGAAATCCGTGCCCATCATAAAAGAAAATAAGAAAATCTGGAGATATTTCAGCTCTGAGGTGACTCCCAGACTGAGACACGCGTGACAGGGCGGCTGAGTGGTGCGAACGCTCACGGGAGGTGGCAACGCAGAAGATAAAGCACAATTAATTCAGTTAGGCAACTTCATACCTCCTTGCAGTTTTTGGAAGCACGCTTGCCAGTACTCCTGGATGGAGTGTTCCACCCCGTTAATAATTTTTTTTTTTCCCCTGGAATGGAAATCTGTACAAACTGTGTAACCTTCCCCTTTCCGACACAGGACAGGGCAAAATCTAAGAATCGGTTTTGGCATAGTTGGTTCACGCTGTGTACAATTGTTATAAACTCATGCTTCCGAAAGAGATCTATGTCAGAGTCCTGAAAACAAGGATTTTATAATGTAAATATTACCAGAACATAGATATTTTACTTTATATTTCATTTGAAAGACAAGGTGTTTACATTAGCATTGGGTTTTTAAATGCTTTTTAAACAAAACAAAAAAAACCCATAACCCAAAGCTCCCAAGCTTGTCCCACATTGCTGTCCCACAAAACGGGGGTGACAATTTCTGGGTGCACGGCAGTGCTGGGGTGCAGCCCCTGCAGCCTGGGTTGGGCGATGAGAGTCCCGCTTCCTCTCTGGGGCGAACTGCCTGCAGAGCTGAGTTCGACGTGCCGGCACCTCGGCAGCCCCTCAGGGACACGGTCCCCCTCCAGCCACCGGCGGGTGACACAAACCAGTTATTCCCAGCCCACAACACCGGGACCAAACCCAGCATTTCGGGACGGGGTTTTTGCATACTGCTTTTGCCAATTTTTCGCGTAGTGTTTCAGTTCGCTGGGTGTTTCTTCGCTTGGGAGCGTTGAGCTGCATGTCTCTGCTTTCCCTCCCAGCACACCCACCCTCCCGGACTCCTTTGCGAGGAGATGCTGGTCTGCGTTGGGGGTTTAGTTTCCCTGCCCTGTCTGATGTCGGAGCAGAGAGGCAGAGCGCCCGAGTGCCCCAGGATGCTTATTTTGTCGGATGTTTGTCTTCCTGCTTGCCGCAGGAGCGTGGCACCCCAGCGTTACCCCTTGCGGTGGGGGGGGAACGGACCGCGTGCGTTTCTCAGTTTGAAGCACAGGAGCCTGGTCTTCTTTCTACCCGACTTAGAGAAGGTGTCAGCGGGAGAAAAAAGGTTATGAGCAGCAGGTTGGGATGTATCAGACTTAAATTTAGAGCACCAAATAGGGGCATTTATAGGGATGTTTATCCCCAATTCTGGCTTCTGTAGTAGCAGCGAGAGCCCCTGGCTCCGGAGAGGGCACAGGGGACATGCTGCCCTGTTACATTCAGGGCACTCGGGCTCTGCATGCTGCAACACTGCTTTCAGGCAGGAAAAACTGCGTATCCTCAGGGAACGCATCCCTGCCCGCCAGCAGAGAGCTGCCTGTAAGGCACCTGCATTGCTAGAGCTAAGCATCGGCGCTCCGCTTCTGAGCGTGTGGTCCAGTAGGTCTCTTGCCAAGTCAGGCTGGGGCTGAGGAGGGGGCTCAGCCCTCCGGCACCGGCACCCCTTAACCCAGCAGCTCACAGCCTGCAGGGCCAGGGTGCCCGCTGATGGGGCGGCAGCGTTGTTCCCCACCAACACCTGCAGCCCTGAGGCTCTAGGTGTTAGGAGCAGGAAAGTAGTCTTTTTTTCTTTTTTCAACTTTTCTTCTTCTGTTTGTTGCAAATATTCACAATTCTCAGCCAGCTTACAGTGCTCCTCACAGGAGGTGTTTCAGACCAATTGTCGATTGCTCAGTAGTATGAAATGCTACCAGACAATAAGCATTTCATTTCGTGTTCGCTTTTGTTCTTAGATATCACTCCCCTGACATAAAGCTGCTTCTTTTTTTTGCTGTAAGGCCACTGTCTGTTAAACTCCTGTTCCTGCCCGGCTGGTGTGAGTTCTCGGTACATACGTGTGTGGCTTCACTCACAAAAACCTTGTCACACAAGCGTGATCTTGTACTGAGGACGTTACACAGCTGCACACGCCCCTGACGCAGGCTGGATTTAAAGATCTTAGTGCTGTTGTTCGGTATTTCAGTTAAATTTACTTTATCTTCAGTATGCCCTTTCAGGATTTATCTGTTAGAGGTTTTTTTAAAACATAGATTGGAGAGGGGGAAAAAAAAGTTTACATGAAGATGACCTCCGGTTTTGGCCGGGCACGGAGGGGATGGGAGGGAGGGCAGTTTCTGGGCAGGCTGCGGGCGCCGGCACACCCTCGCTGCGGGATGCTTTGGGGTATGTCTCGTGGTGGGATGCTTTGGGGTATGTCTCATGGTGGGATGCTTTGGGTTATGACTCGTGGCAGTGCCCAGGGTTTGGGCTGCGTGGGGAACACCAGAAAATGGGCTGCTTAAACTTATAATTTTGAAGCCATGCACACCTGCAGGTGAGACCCGTCTGCCTTCTCCTTTTAACATGATCACAGCAGCGCAGGGTTGTTGGTTAGTGCCTGTTTGTAAAAATCGGTCAGCTCTTGCATGGGTGATTATTTTCCCACCGAGGTCCCTGCCGAGCCCTTGCGGTGCTGCCCACACCGCCACAAGCCGTGCTTGTGTTCATCTACCTAATTCCACGTGACTCAAACCACCCAGCGATGGCAACCTGTCGAACCGCAGCTGCAGAGATTCCTGCAGCACGAGCATCCCATAAAGCATCACCGCTTCGCCTTCTCCTGGCAGAATCATTTTTAAACGGCTGGACTGCAATGAAAAGGTGACATATTTTTTAAATTACCTGAGAGAGAGTCAAACATTCCCAAAGCGCCTGGCCCTCCCCAGAGCTCTCCCTTGGTTCCCCGTCTCCTTCGGCAGCGGTGCGGTTCCTCTGCCCACTGCACACGGTGCAGTTTTGCGTCAGGGAGGAGTCCTGCTCCATTTCACTTGTTATTTGTTCTGGAAATACAGCAGGGGGGTCTGTTACCCCAACACCCAACATGTGCTTGAGAAAGCCACTTCAATACACTGAATATGGAGCGACTTTTTTTTTCCCCTACCCTTTTGTTGTTTTTAGTGTGAAAATGTCTTGTTTAATAACCTTAATTTTGAAGCTAACTGTGACCACAACACGTAACACCACCACATCGTACTTTCTCGGTAAGGAGTTACTGTCTCAAAGATTTCATTTCACAGCCAGAATTCTTCTTTTCTACTTTTCTTAGTTTCCAAAGGACAGTAACTCTTGTAGAGCCGGGGAGTTTTTATGATCATCAGTATTTAATTTCTTATTTCACTGCAAGGCTAGGAAAAAAAAAAGATCTGCAGAAATCCCCTCCACCCACCCCCACCCCGCTGCATGCTGCGTGACCTCCCCTGTCACTGCAGCAGAGACTGCAGATGATGCTGATGACAATTGGTCTTCAAATCGCAAGCGTTAGCGTGGTGATGCTCCTCAAAGGTTTGCACACAAGCAGGACTTCACTCCAGGCCAAGCAGTACGTGATCAAACACGCCGGGTTTTAGCAAGGCGTTCAGAATATCTATTTCCTCCCTTAGAAATCTGTCTCCTTCTGACACGGGGCGAGCTGCTGCAGATGTGCCGTCCTGCTCTTGGGTTCGTGCGGGAGGGGGTTTCCCACGCCAAAACACTCCAGGGTTGATGAAATCACCCGCTTGCTTTGACGGCATAAAACGTACGGAGACGTTAGTTGTGGTCGGAGAGAGGAATCGAGTTGGGTTGTGGTCTGAAGCTCCGGTCCTGCGGCCACGGGTGGGTGGAGGGTGCAGGAGAACCTCGCCATGGCACCTCTGAACCCAGAGGAAACCCCAGAAGTGAATTCGATTTCCCAGGGTATCGCCCCGTATCATTTTATGAACTCCCTCCTGTATAAAATGTTTATAAATATTTGTGGATTAAGATACACAGGTCTATTTTTAAGATTTAAGTTAAATAAGTTAATTAATGGCTGGCCTTTTTTGCCTAAACGTGCAATGAGATATATTATACCTTTAGTCTACGATGGCCTAGGTACTGCTTAGTCTGTGATGAAAACTTTGCTGCTTACCTACTGTTCTCAGAGAAAAAAAACAAACATAAAAGACGTACAGGTTTGTTGCACACAGACTAGCGCAGCAAAGCTTTGTATTTGACCACTGGTAATATGAATGTGTTGTATTGACTTGTTGAAGATAATCATGAAACAACATATTTTAAATGTTACTTGCCTTATAGATTAGAATTCGACTATGTGGATATCATTTTTGTAAATAATGTTTTTTTATAAATGTCTTTCCTCCATTCTCCCCCTCACCCATTTCACAAAATCTTGAATATGCAATTATTTACCATGCATAATGTCGCAACAAATACATCCCCATGTCAGAACAAAGTTTATTAATTCTATTCATAAGAACCACATTAAATACCCGATTGAGTTGCAATTTAAATGTGATTTTTTTTTTCCTTGAAAATAAACAAAACCCAGAAAACACTATTTTTATTTGTTTTTTTCCTGAGTGAGCTTTGCTTGCACGTGCAGGAGCACCCGGAGGGCTGCCATGTCCCCAGCCCAAAAACATCGTTGCTGCTGGAGCTATGACGCATCTTCCCGGACTGGGGACAGGTTTGGGTTGGCATGTGGGGACATGTGGAGATCCACAGGGAGCGTGGGGACGGATGAAGCTTGTGGAGATACATGGGGGCTGTGGGGATGTGAGTGACCGTGGCTGTGGGGGGCTTGTGGGAGGTTGAGTGGACCCATGGAGATGTGTCAGGGGTTGAGTGGACTCATGGAGACCATAGGGACATATCAGGGCTGCAGGAACACTTGGGGACCGATGAGGTCCATGGAGATCTACAGGTTCATGGCGACCTGTGTGGGCTATAGAGACATGTACGGGACCTGTGGAGAACACATGGGGACTAGAAGCACAAGCAGTGGCCAAGGGACCCACGGGGACTGTGGGCACATGTGGGGACCCATGGAGTCCATAGGGACACATGGGCGCCCTGAAGACCCAGAGGAGCCTCATAAGTTCTGTGCAAACCCACGGGGTCCTGTGAAGGTTGCAGAGGCCATGACATAAAGGAGCTGTGGGGACACGTGAGCCCACAGGGACTTGCGGGGACACGGCCATGGGGACCTGTGGGAGCTGTGGGAACACGGTGGGGGGGCGCNGCCTTCCCGCCCTTCCGCCTCCCCTCAGCAGCGGGTACGGGGATGAATGGCGGCGCGGCTGGCAGCGACCCCCGATCGGGTAGGTTCTAGGGCCGGATCTCCGGGGATCTCCGAGGCGCTTTCCTCTGGCTTCAGCGCGGTGGGTTTTCCCTCAGCATAAACCGAGTTTAATCTCACCGGCTTGCCCCTCAGGTCCCCCCAAACGCTTCCCGGTGGCAGCGGTGGATGATATTCTGAAGGATGTGCTGGGGAGCTACCTGAGGGAGCAGAGCTACGAGCCAGCCCGGTGCAGGGACATGGCGAAAGACATGGCTGAGGTAACGATGCGCTTGAGGTGTGAGGCGGCCATTTTGTCCTCACGCCTCGGCGGGGTGTCAGGGAGGTGGCTGTCGGTGAGAAGTCCCCAAATACAAACATCAAGTGTAAAACAAATGCTGGAGGAGGCCACCAGGATGCACCAAGGGTTGGTCTGAGGTGGGTGCTGGCTTATACAAGTTAATGATGAGGGTTGTTCGAGCAGCAGTGGCTCTGGCCAAGCACGCACTTCAGTAAAAACTCCGTGCTGTGATTGCTGGGTCCAGAAATACCATTTATAAGTTTTAAGTGTGTATCAGACCTTTCTGATCTAGGCCAGTTGTGGTAGTGGCTGAATTCTGCACAGTGATGTGTGTGCAGGCTCTTTCTCGGTTAAATCCAGTCTTGCTGCTGCTGAGAAAAGACTGTCCTGACCCTTAGTCTTTCAGCTGATTTGGCTCAGAAGAGCTCACCAGCATTAAAAAAAAAGCGGTACTGTCTGGTCTTCCTTTCCCCCCTGTAATCAGCAGGTAACTATGAACACATATGGAGGAGAATATAATATTCACGTACAATAACTCCTTACTTAACATCTGTACTTGCCTTTTGGCAGGAAGGTGTGCCTGTTTTGAGCAGATGGAAGGGGTGTCTCTCGTGGGAGAGGAGCACAGCAGCGTACATGCCACCCATCCACGGGCTGGGGCACTTTGCAGGACACATTTCAAATGCCACAGTTCTAAGATCGTTGTCAGGGTTGTTGTTGGGGCAGAGTACTGCAGTGCCTGCACTTGGCTGTCCCAGAAAACCAAACCACTGAGCATTCCCTGTGAAGAAAGCTCGCTGCTGGTGTCTAAACCTGTTTTACCTTCTGCAGGTTATTAAAGCTCGGGTAAAAGACCTTATGATACCGAGGTACAAGATTGTTGTGGTTACACATATCGGCCAGCTGAATGAGCAGAGCATGCAAATTGGAAGCAGATGCCTGTGGGATCCTGTGAGTGATACGTTTTCGTCATATGTGTTCAAGAACGCTTCGCTGTTTGCTCTTGCAAATGTCTATGCCGTCTATTTTGAATAAGGAGGTAGGTGAGTTTAGCAGCAGGAGAGATGAACTTTCAGCCTAACTCTTCATCTTTCTGTTATTGAAAATGGTTGTGAAGGACCAAGACAACTTTCACCTATTTTGAAATGTGGTTACCATAAGCCTTTCAGTGGTGAATGTAATAATTGTATTTCCCAGAGCTTTCTCTGGGAAGTGATTCTCTGTGAAATGCTGATTTGTACCTGATTGTAGCTCCTTGCAGAATCTGGTATCCCTGAAAGACCTTTTTTCCGCGAAATTTTCCCTCACTACGTGATCCCCCAGTAGAAACCAGAGACCGATTTTTGGAAAGTAAAACCAAAAACATTTTAAAACTATCCACACTAAGTGGTGTTAGTGGAGAGTGAGGGGGTTGAGCTTTGCTTGCCAGGGGCTGGCCAGGTCTGACCAGGAGCTGCCCCTAAGCCCCCGCTGCAGAAAAGGTGGTTGGTTCTGCTTGGAGAAATCTTGCTCTGTCCCATAGCGCTTGAAATCAGGCGAAAAATGTCTTCAGATCATGTTTCGAGTATATAGATCCAAAATGTCTGGGCCTTTCGTTAAAGGTGCTTGAGTCTAGCAAAAAAAGTTGAATTGGGGTTCTGAGCTGATAGCTGCCTGTAGCGAAGAGGGGACATACACCCCCTGAGCTCAGGAGTGTATGTCCACTCTCCCTGGGTGCCAACTAACCCTTCGCTATGGGTGGGACCTGGGGTAGGCGTTAGGGAAAGCAGGTGGAGCAGGACACGAGCCGTGGCTGCCGCCTTGCTCAGGGGCCAGTGCTGACTGGTCACAGGTCTCCTGCGCTGCAGCTGCTCCCCTGCCACGGTGGGCTCTGACTCACAGGCCTCAGGGCGTGATGGGCTGCACAGAGCCATCTGCACTGCGTCGTGTTCTGATTCGCGAGAGAGACTTTATGCTGCCCGTATTTCACAGCTGAAACCTGCTGTTGCATTTTCGTAAGTAAGAGAACAAGCATGCAATAACTTGCCTTTTTTATTACGTTTTATGTGCAAAGCTGAAACTAGACTATAGTTAGATGGGAAGAAATACTTGTACTCATGACTAAAAGTTTAACTCTAAACCACTGTAAACACTTTGTGGAATCAAGAACCCAACCTGAACAGTCATTGAAGCCATTTTCCAGGTCACACTGTAACCTTTAACATCCAACCTTTACTCTCTAGTGTTCTCCCTAGAATAAAGCTGCAATTAAAAACTACAACTAAAATAATCGTGGTTTATGTCATGATTATTTTAATACATGAAAGCTGTGACATTGAACCTGATCAGCATTGCTGTGTTTTAGCACAGGGAACTGATATCTCTCTCACTGCAGCCGATGCTGCAGCAGGATGTGGTAAGCAACTTGGCTGCTTCGCGCTTTTTTAGCGCAGACATTTTCCTGGTGCGTTGCAAGTCTCGCTCTGTCTCGGCCTTGATGTCAAGGATTTCTTCGCTGTCAGCCTCCAGCCTCTGGTCTGGGTATATCCAGGAGTCGGCATAACCGTTGTTCTCTTGTGAGAAAGGCATGGGATTTTCACTCTCTGTCACATAAAAATTAGAAGCTAAAAATAAGAAGTCATGAAATTGGGAGTCGTTTATAATATTTATCTTTACTAGAAAGACAGACCAGCCTCCAGCCGGGAAGCTGGAAGTACTATCCTCCATGTTTCTGATGTGCACAGCTGAGATGCACCAGATCACTGACTTACTTCTTGCCAGGGCAGTGTTAAAATAGATAGGTGAGGTATGCGTTCTGTGATTAACCTGTTAAAAACATGGTAATTTATGAATCTATATTGAAGAGTGTTCTTTGCAGGAACAGTTGCCTTGTCGGTCTTACACTGATACATTTACTTCACAGCATAAACCCATGGTTTGATGTGGCCAGCACATTAACCTGGAGCTCTTGTGGGTTTCCTGAAATGCAGATACTATGTTAAGATGTCAGATACCCCACAATTTCCAAGTTCCTGGGTGTTCCCACTTAAATTACGCTTGCAATTCACGTGCATTTTAAATATTGCAGTGCAATTGGGCACTGCCTTGTGGAGTTCATAAAGTGTAGCAGTTATCTCGCTTAGTTTAGTAGTGGTGGTTTCTTCTCGGTTAACAGACTCTGGGGTAAGGTGTTGCAGGTGGCATCTCTTTTTATGGTTGTTGAAAGCTGCTGCTACAATAGAATTTTCAAAAAAGGCAGATCCTACTCCATGGAAAGTGTCGAAAGTTCCTGTCATCTACCTAATTTATTTTTTTTTCTAGTTATTTTAACATAGCAGAGTACAGATTTCTAGCAGTGCATGTAATGGCTGAATTTTCTGTCTCTGTCTAAAAAAAGTGCTGATAAATATAAATATGTATGACACCAGCTGAAGATACTTTAATTGCAGAGTATATGGTCAAGATATTTTAATATTCTTAAGTTGTAATAAAGTTTCTGGTTTCTAGTGGGGAAAGCAGTGCATCCCGCTGAAGACATCAATAAAAAACTTGCTCTGACTGTCAGCTTGTCTCTGACGTTTTAAATGTCACGGCATAGAGATGTTCAGTGATAGCCTTGGGCTTAACCTATGGTTCCTCAGGTTAACTTGGAAGAATCTTGATCTGAAGGTTTTCTATCTAACAAAATAGCAGACTAAACTCAGCCAAGCAAGCTGCAAGGAAACAAAAGCTGTGCAGCTGCACTTCACGTGCTGTCTCAAAGCAAAGCCCACGCTGTTCATGCCTGAGGTGCCCCTTTGGGGAGTATCAGAAGCCCTTAGGTACAGCCTGCAGGTGGTTTGGTTCTCCTGAATCCTCTTGGAGCTAGGCACACCTTGCAGGGGGTGATAAGCCTGTCATGCGTTAATTAGTACTTACCAAACAGGTAGTGATAATCAGTCAAATGCCTTTTCCACCTAGAGCCGCCGCAGGTGAAGACAATGGCTCTGACAAAGTCTCTCCCACAGAGCTTCACGGTGTTTCCTTCACCTTTTCCTTCATGTGCCACAATCAGGAGAGCAAGCAAGGCCAGTGCCAGCACGGTGCCCCTCATTCTGCGGACGCGGAGCTTGGAGGCCGGCTGTCGGCAGGGGATCTGCGAGGCCAAGGTGGGGACTTCTGCCCAGATCCTCTCATTTATGTTGATGGCCCATCCGCTCCACTGAGTAGCGGCTCCTTCTGAGGATGACTTAATGTTTGCTAAAAACAAGTTCATTGCTTGTTTCCGGTAATGTTTTAAGTGCTTTGGGATTTGTGCTGGGATTTTTGTCAGGTATTAAAGACTTCTTAAGACTATGTAACTGCTTTACTATAGGAACATGTGCAGTATAACACCTTTATAGGGTACGGGCTTAGATCAATATGGTTAATGTGTATGTTCTGCAAAAAAGAAACGGTGTTTATTACCTGACCTGTAGATAATGGGCTTTGTCTGTGTACATCTCCCAAACAGCTTTGCTACTGCAGCCTGTTGCCCAGGCGTGCCTGTTACCACACCTTAAGCAACATCGAGTCTTTTTCTGTTAGTGAGCCCAAACTAAAAGGGAGTCAGTTAATAACTTCCAGTGATGTCCACAGTTGTGTACCTCTTCGTTAGCCCTGCCTTATTCTCTGGCCAAGCATTCCCTTGTCAGCTGGCAACTGCGGACGCTTCAGGGGAACCCAATGGTGCTGGGCAGGGACTCAGGAGAAAATCACGTACTGAGGGGTTTGTGTGGCAAATGTAGGCACCCAAGCCTGCACATGCCTTGCTGTGATTCCTTGTGCTACGTGATAGGAGGCGATCGTACAGCACACGGAGATTTGAGCACAGTGAACTCATGGCAACAAACTGTACAGAGCGATGTAGTAGTCTGACAGGGTGCATCCATCGGTACTTGCCTGGCAGGTACCTGGATGCAGTGGTTAGCTGCGCTGCAGCTGCACGGCTCGCGTGTCTCTGCAGTGGGGCCTCTGGACATGGTCCTTGTCCAAAAAGGCATAGGAAAGAGAGGGAGATGGCTCTAAACGAAGCACAGAATAGCTACAGGTCGGCATCCTGGCTGTCCTTGTCCTTTTGCTGGCAGCTGAAAGACAGAAGTGGGTTCACTAAAGCAGTGTGGAGCAGTGTTACTGCGCTCTGGGACCGGAGGCTGGGAGATTGACTGTGCTGCCATGGATGTTGTTGGCTGCAGTTGCTGTAAGCTTCTGTAATAAATGATTGCAATAAAAAGCCTTAAGGGGAAAATTTGCCAATTATGAGGTCAGAAATTCCATGTTTAAGAACCAAATACATGAGGAGCTTTGGAGATCTTTAGCACTTCCTAGTACCACAAGCATTTTCCAGCACCATAATGTTACAGTGAATTAGTTTACACGATGTGCGGGGTGAATTACAATGTGTTACAGCCTTGACAGAAAGCTCGTTTTTTACCAGTAGCATCAGTAAGTAAACAGTCATGAGCACCGATGGAAAATATATGGTGTATTTTCTTCAGATTTGTAATAATGATTAACACATGATTCACCTTAATGGGTGTCTTTCCTTGAAATGCACAAAGATAAATTTTATGTCGAGGGCAAGCTCACATGTTCACTGTGAAATGTGCAGATCAGGGAAGGAAGTGAATGTTAATGCATCACAAATGATCTTTAACTTCAGTGATGTGTTAAATGTCAGACGTTTATTGTCAGGCTAACGAGAGAGTCCGAATGCCCTGTGTCTATAAAATACATGTCATGGTACATAGTGCTTTCATGAGCAGGCAGCTGTGGCCTCTGTCACTTGGCGGGCAGAGCGCTTCACTGCCAAGCTTCTGCATCGCTGAGCTCCTGCGACAGGGGTCCGTGCTGTGCTGAGCAGGCAGTAGGCCACAGCCTCGGTCTTCTCCTTAGTCGTTTGTCTGCAGAGATGCTCCACGCTATCTGTGAGCAGTCTCTGAAAACCTCCTCAGACACCACAGTTCAGCTCGCTGGGTGCTTTTTTTCTGTTCTTCTGATCTGCCCCCCAAAAAGACGGCCTAGGCAGCCAAACGCCACCTGCTCCCAGCCAGCACCGCCGGCTGGGCAGGCGTTCCCACAGCTCTTGGCTCGCCAGTGCCAGGGGGTGCTGAGATCTCGAAAAACGCCGATCCAGAGCTGCAAAGGTCAGTCCCTGCTGCAGGACCAGGTGGTTCTCTCGTGCGAGAAGCTCTCAGGATAGTGTCAGTGTGGAACAGGGGGAATTTAAACTGCAACTTCACATTATCCTCATTTGCCAGGGGTTGAAATAGTCGGTCTCGACTCCTGCCTGGTGCGGGAGGATGTGCGGCTGGCAGGAGCACCTGCTGCCTCTCGGAGCTCAGCCTGCGCCCTCGGCGTGGTGTAGGGGATGGCAGACAAGATGGATCTGGTGGAGAGTCCATGTATTTGCTGTACTGTTTCACTAGGCTACACTTGGTAAGGGCTTTGGTTGTATTGTGGAGCAGGCTGGGCAGGAGGTGATTTTGGCATCTTTGCTTTTTGAGTAACCCAAGGAGAAAAGACCTTGGA
Source organism: Psophia crepitans (assembly GCA_013399095.1). Taxonomy (NCBI): domain Eukaryota; kingdom Metazoa; phylum Chordata; class Aves; order Gruiformes; family Psophiidae; genus Psophia; species Psophia crepitans. The sequence continues at coordinate 19,659 of VWZZ01004844.1, read as the reverse complement.
GGCGAAGAAGAACAGGAGAAAAAACCTAGGGAGGAGCAAGTTGGGAGACCTTTCCATTACCTGATCTGCGTTGCAGGGAAGGCCATCTACATATTGCTGCTGTTTGTCTGATGAAGGGGACTTCCAGGGGAAAATTTAGAGCATTTGAAAGGTGTTTCTAACCACTATGGTTTCAAAGAGAAATTTTAATGATTGGAAAAGAATAAAAGGTTTATGTTGATACTACAGTAAGTCTGTCTTGCTGTTTACCAACTGCAAAGCAGTATCATTTAGCTACTGATAAATAGCTGCGGCAGGACCAATTATGTCACGTAAGGGATCCACCTGTAAAACAAGAGGGAGGAAAGAGCTGTATGAGCGTGTCACGGCAGTAGAAGACAAGCAGTGATCCAAAATTCTGATTTATGAACTGAGAGCACAATTTCTTGTGCAGTGAGCAGCCAGGAAGCAGCCTAAGGTGGTTTGTGTTACATCAGCTGATTCTTTGGAATCCTGTTAATACTCTGCTTACCCTTGGCAGAACTGTTTGCACTGCATTTGTGGCATCATACTTAGCAGCGTACAAACATGTATCTTGTTTATAAAGGAAATGGATTTTCCAGATGATGTGTGTGTGGTAACTGTACTTAGAAGTGATTGCCCCTGAAGTAATTCTCTCCCTTTGGAGTTAGTTGTAGCATGGATCCTGTCCTGCGAAGCCCTGTACGTGCCTGAGCCTGGGAAGACCTCGCTGTTAGCAGAACAGGGAGTGAAGGAAAGGGTGATGCTGGAAAGCAGGGCTCCCTCTGCCTGTCAGCAGCCAGTTACGCCAATGCGCCCAAAGTCTGTGAAATTAAGCACTGATATTTGTAGTCCTGTTCTGGTGACATACCTACGAAATTACCACTCTGCTCTTATTAACTGAAGAACTTCTGTGCTCAGGGAACTTGGGCTGCGTTGTGGTGATTTATATGGGGAAAAAAACAACACAATTTTATTTTCTAATTTTTAACACCAATGGTTCACTTTTCGTTTTTAAGGGAAATACCTTTTTGCTCTGTGGTTTACAGCACTTTGCAAATGAGACTGGTAATTACCAGATTTCTTAAGTGCAACACTGACACTTGCGGATTATTAATGCTTAATACCCTAAGAATGAATCACAGAATGGTTTGGGTTGGGAGGGACCTCAAAGATCATCTAGTTCCAACCCCCTGCCATGGGCAGGGACACCCCCCACTAGACCAGGTTAAGTAACATCAGCGTTTTCATTCTGTCCAACTTAAGTTTAGCATTTTGCACCACGTAACTCGGAAGGGGTTTTTAAGCGTACCGGTCCCACTTCACAAATTGGGAACCCGAGTCCAGTAAACTGAAGCTACTTGCTCAAAGCTGAAAGGAGGAAGGGAGCAGTCCATCTTGGGGCTGCAGGCAGATCCCGGAGGAGGGATCCACCTGGTACTGGAGCACCCACGCTGGCAGCAGGGGTTTGTACTGTGGACCAGGCAAGGAAAGCCCAGTGGGATATGAGATAAATGAGCACTGGTTTATGCAAAACTGAACAGAAGGGATTCACAGTTGGCATCAGCTTTTACATGGCTGCTGACACAGAATCTATGCAGTGGGACGATTGGGAAGGGACCTAATTGTAAGGCAAGTCAAATCCTCACATGGCATCTAGGACAGAAAAGCCCTCCCTAGGATAAGTGGTGGCTTCTATGAGTGACAGCAATACAGAGCAAGCCAAAGGGCTAATGGGTTTGCTGTCACCAAGGAAGTGAGACTGTCTTGCTGGTGGCCAGGAGAGGGCATGTCGTTCCTGCAGTGTCAGCAGGTAAGGGCTTTCTGCCAAGTGCAGTCACCTGCAGGCTGCATTTGGAGGAAGCTCCCTCCACCTTCCCGCCCTTGCCCGAGTGTCCCTCCCAAATCCACCTGTGGTGAACATCTGGATTTGTGATCAACTGAAACCTCAGGTTCGATGTTGATGTCAGTGTTCCTGAAGTTTCTTAGCAGTACAGCATGCAGAAGGACGGGAACCACCTCGGGTTTTAATCTGGTTACGGAATTGTGTCTGATTCAGTATTTATTAGCTAGATTGTTCACAGAAACCCCCTCCTGAGGAATGAAGTGCCAGACAGGCACGCAGGCCTCTGAGGACCACCACTCTGTCTTAGCGAATCGTACCTTCTTACTGCTGGGAGCAGCCAGGTTCCGCAGCTCGAATACACTGACGTCTCCTTTAGTGTCTCCCACGAGCAGGCAGTCGGTGCTCTGGGCAAAGAGCACGGATGTGAATTTCCCTCTTGGGCTGGCAAAGCAAGAGACCACGGGGTTCAGGCTGCAACCCCGCAGAGGCAAGGATTAGTGACGGCATAGGTAGCACTGCGTCTGCCTGCAGTGCACAGTCAGGTAAAGTCTAGCAGTAATGCAGGCCTGATAAGTGTTTTACTTTTTGTGTTCTAGATTAACTCAAAAGCTAAGCAGTGACACAGTGTTTTGTTTGGTCTCTACCAGAACAAAAATCCCAGCTGCTGTTAACTAAGATATCCTGGTTGCCTAAAATCTGTCCTATTGCCTAATATGGTGGTTAATATTTCTATTGTATGAATAATTTGCTTTTTGCTACCACAAGATTCTGCAGGGCTCCTACTTCACTGCTGGCTTCGTGCCATCATTTATCCTCCATAGTATGGAGCAGCAGTACGAGGGCACAGATTAACTAAGCTGCACATGAGATGTGCACCTAGTTTACAGTAGTGGGAAAATGCGAGAGGTGTCTGAACTTCTGACCATCTTATCTTTCTAGAAGGTCCACAGAATCACAAAAATCACAGAATCGTAGAGGTTGGAAGGGACCTCGAAAGATCATCTAGTCCAACCCCCCCTGCCAAGGCGGGGCCATCTAGAGCACGTCACTCAGGAACGTGTCCAGTCGGGTTTTGAATGTCTCCAGAGAAGGAGACTCCAACATAGGTCAGGTTTGTTGCTTTTCCTTTGTTAAAAGGAGCAGTGGTAGAATCTATGATTTCTGCAGCAAAAAAAGCGGTTTGATCTTTTATCAGTTCCATGAAGCAAACAGCTCCTCCTCTCATATCGCAATTCTGTGGTTACTACTATGTCCTTTTACAAAATGAGTATTTCCAAATGCAGTACTTTCAATAACTAAGCAAGCAAACAGCGTGGAGCTGCCACACTCTGGTAACAACACTGCTCAGGCAATAATGTGTAGCCTTTGTGCCATTAAGTTTCAGAATCTTCCTTGAGAAAAGTAGTCACTTACGTGCTGACACTAAGATCCCAAATTTCTACTTTGCTTTCGTTCACTGCTGCAAATATGAAGGCTGATTTTGGAGACCACGTGATGTCATGAACAAAAGCAGCGGCAGAACTGAAAGTTAGAATGGGCGTCTGTGAATCCTGGTGCCATAAAATAATGCTCCAGTCTGCAGAGCAGCTTAGGAACATGTCAGTGCTGAACGGATTCCAAGTGACTTTGTACACAGGACCCTTGGTGTTTGGGAAGAAACAAAGAAGAACTTTGTGTTATTCTAGAGCTACAGCCTCACAGGATGGTTTTTAATAGCCACCTTTCATGGAAATCCCCGACTGTCCTCTGACCTTCACAGGAAAACCAACATCGTGTTATGTGAACCCACAGGAAATCAGGATGCAGCAGATGTGATAAGAGCAGATATGACAGGAGAGGTTTTAGGAATAACAAGGACTTGGCTGGTTCTGTCCTTTCACCAGTTGTTAGGAGAAGCTGATGCTGAAAGGACAGCTTCTCGGATGAAGCAAAGACTTTCAAAAAAAAGAGGTGCTGCTGAAGTTCTGCTGGCTTTCTCTCAGAGGTAAGGCTATTTAACTGTGGTTTAATAATCGAGCAGATTACTGCTTGGTTTTCTTAAAATAAAGCCAGAACTAAAGCTTTAAATCAGTTTATAGTACAAGTTCTGATAAATTACTTTTTAAAAAAAATCCTCATAGTGTAGAAAGTAATCCTGTAAGACTCTGATGCTTTATGCTATGGGAATTAGTTCCTAATATAAGAAAAGAAGTTTAGGTTTCTGTTACTGCAGCTGTAAGGACAGTAAAAGATAGTAAAGATAAGGAAACAAACTACTACATTTGTGAACTTAGTTGAACAGTTTCTGCTGTTGTTACTTTTTCTGTCTATCACTCACCTTATGGCCTTTGTACGTCTCTAGAAACTGCTCACTGCATGAACAGGAACACTTGTGGATGTGTCCCTCTTCTGTTCCAGCAAGATAAAAATTAGTATCCTGAAAGAAGGGTGAAAGTAGCCTACATTGGATTAACCTATTTATCACTCGTCCAAAAATACATGAAGGACTGGATGAGTTTGGCAGTGACATTCCTCTGAAGAGCTAAGGTGGAGCTGCCAGGATGTTGTGTGTTGGGCTTGCTGCATGCTGCCGAGCTGGGTGTGCAGTATGTACAGCGCTGCCAGAGTGTATTGGATTTGCTCTGTGTGTTCTCCACCTTTGCAGAACGTATGCTGTGGGTTTTGACACCTGAAGATTAGTCCTTTCTCTTGAAAGTGATCCATCTGTGATCCACATGGGTGAACACATGAATTCGTCAAATGCCTTGAGGACAAACTATTCAGCTGGATATAGAGGAGAAGCACAGCCAGCGAAAAGCCCTAGACCGGGCAGATGTTCAGCAGTCACATTCTCGCTGATTGGACCAGCACAGAGGAAACTTACCCTAGAGTCTGACCCAAAGCAATGTGAGTGACACAGCTGAAATGATATCGTTGTTCACGTTCAGGGATTACTGGCATAGTTAACCCTATCATCCATTTTAGGTAAAATTGTTATTAGCCAAGAAGCAATCTGTTTCAGAACTAAATATGCTTTAAACACCAGTGCAGGCTAGTGCATGTTAAAGTAGCTGCAGCTGAAGATCTCACCTCTGCTGCACAGTTCTCCTGGATAGTGCTTTAGCCAGGATGGACTTTCTGAGCCTACCTTTGGGTGGAAGTCAAAGCACATTCCTGCTGCCTGTTGAGATATCAGAGCTTCGCTTTTCCTTTCTTTCTCACCTGGTAATTTTTTCTTCTCACTTTCTGTTCTCTTTATTTTCATCAGATCTGTGCAAATAGCAAGGGGTTTTGTCAGACAAGTATGCGACAGCGCTATGAATAACTCATGCTGCTTTGGAATGCTCAACAGCTCTTAAATGGTTTGTGTATGATAACTGGTTTAAAGCATGTCACTTGAAGTAAAGTGAAGCAATGGCAATTTCAGGTGTTATCCCTCTGCAGGAAAGCTGCAGGGGAAAATGCTTACCGATGCAATCCAGTCTTTTCTGTATAAGCCACTCGGTTACTCGGCCATCTGCTGAGATACAGATTAATCTCTCCTTTTTGCCACCTCCGGTTGTACATCTGTCCTGCTCCACCCACTTCAGTTGCCACACAGGACCTGTATGTTTATTTGAAGAGTCACTGGGGAAAAAAAAGCACATGATAAATCATAGATGAACAAAGACAAGACAATATATTTGAGAAGTAATTAACCTTCCACTTCGTAATGAGTGTCAAGTCTTCTGACAGAAATGTTGCTTAGCTTTTCTTTAAAAAAAAATAATATCTAAAATTGTCTCTTCAGGAAACCTTTTCTTTTCTCAGACATGTTTGATCCTTAGTCCAGGGCACTGTTTAATGTGCTGACACACCTTTCATTGATACCTGATCATGAAATCAATCTGCAGCTTGTAGGAGAGCACCCTAGAGCTGGGGAGCTGCCCGTGGGGCAAATGTCTCCCTGATCACCCCTTCCCTCTCATTTTCTTCTTAATTCCTGCTTACCCCTCACCTGTTCTGATATTCGCTCCATTTTGGGCATGTGAGAAAAGACAAAAGCTGCCAGAGGGATTTATTATCTGGGACAAGATTGTCCGAGATAGTACATGGAGTTTAAAATTATACATGGTGGTAACTTGCTGCATTTTCTTAAAACTCATTTGTTTGACCTTTCCAACATGGGGAACTTGCTTTGTTTGCACAGCAACAGCGCAGAGAGTTTCGTACCCCAAATAAGGACCAGTAATGTAAGTATTTATCAGCAGAAGTGAGAACAGAGAATGGCGGCAGTGCAGAGGGCGAATGGCAGTGTCTGAGGGTTTGGCTGTGTCAGTGTAAACAGGTGGATGGGAAAAGTCAGGCTGGCCCGCTCTGGCCCCGCCAGGCATTTGTGTGTTACCATGAAGTTTTGTGCCTGCTATTTTGCTCCAGAAACTTCTAGTATTTGAGAGTATTAAGTGTTTATGTACACATTTCCAGTCAAAACTGGAAGATACTGACAAAAGTTGGAAATGAAAAGTTGTGCAGCGTCCCTGAGCATTCACAAGCCTTTTCTATCAGGAGTGTTACCATTCCCTGAGTTTCTCAGTTGTGGATTTTCTTTTATTTGGCATTTGCTAAGACGTGACCGAGGTGGGAGGAGACAGGAAATCATAGCCTTACCTGCTGTCCAAAAGCGCAGCATCCTTACAACTCTGTACGTTATAGATTGCAACAGAACCATTGTACATTCCAACTGCTAAAAGATTTGGGCTTGCCGTAGAAAAATCCAAAGCAGTAACACCATGCTCGCACCGGAAAATGCGCTCTGGCCACTGACCAGTAGAAAAAGACAAGAAGGTTTGACGTTAGTTTCTTATTTTACTTCAGTCTTCTCAGCACTGGCCGCTGATTGCCAGGCTCCACTGGAAAATTCAAGCGCTGGTGATGATAGCAACCGCTTCTAGACAGAAATTAGGTACTGTAGTCTAAATGGTTCAGTTTATTTCTTGCTACAACTGATAAAATTAGGAAAGAATACAGACTATGCAGAAATATGACACTGTAAAATAAGTTAGTGGGCCTACTCCAAACCAAATACCTAAAAATAAGTTCCCTCAGATTCAGCTATGTGACTACAGTGTGGAGGTTTTGTTGGTTTAATTTGGGGGGGTCTGTTCTTCTCAGAGCAAACTTGGCATTTTAGAAAATTTCTCCAGTTGTTTTCTATCTTGTAATGTGAAGGTAAGTACCTTTCCACTTACAGAAACTTAGCCGAAGATAAAATGCAATCAAATGTACTTCAGGTAATCTGTAGACCAGTATTTTCCTGTCATTTCTCCAGGTCACCAAGGAACTGATTCAGCTTATCAGATGAAATCCTTAAAGTCACTGCACCCGGATCTTGAAACGGGGACCAGCAGAGCGTTTGTTTGCAAAGAACTGTATTTCAGTGTGTGTGCCAGACCTTATCGCTCAGCATTAGGGACTGGAGGGCTGCGGTGACATCTGGGAATCACGAGAGTATTTGCTTGTTGTTGAGGAGATACTTATGCATCAAAGACTTGACTCTGCACGGTTTAAATTAGTCTAATACACAGTTTTGGCCAAGTGAAGTTTGTAGAACAAATCAAACTGAGGTTGTGGAATTTGATAGCAATCAGATGATTTTTGCTGTGTCACTTTGTAACAGATTTCCAAGATTTTTTCCAAAAAAAGGCCAGTTTAGAAAGGATTGCTTTTCAGATGGATATGTAAAGGTGTAACTGTTACATCGATGAAATCTACTGTCTTTTTGACAGTATTATGAGAAGTTAGATTAGATAATCATATCTAATTAAGTACTTTTTTTTTCCTTCAGCCTAACACAATTTCATGGTACAACAGAAAATGCATTGGAAAGGATAGTCTTTAAATTATTGAATGTTTGGAAGTATTGAACAAATGGCCTATAGATTTTGAAAAGCAAAAGCTAAATGGATTTCTTTGCACATTTGCTGTGCTCAAGACTTTTCCAGCACCTGGGTCTACCCACCATAATAATGAAACAGATTCACAGTCGCGGGTAGGTCGCCATAGGGATGAGAAATGGGGTACCAGGAGCCACATTGCCAAGTTGCCTAGCGTAGACTGGTACTACCTGAGAGCTGTAACCATCTGTTAGTTGTTTGGGGGCCTGTGGGCAATGAGTTTAGTTCCTGTGAGCAGATGTCCCTGTTGCTAAACCACCAGTACAGCCAGCACCTCTGGTGGCAGTGCCAGTGGAGAGGGTGGACAGGCACAGAGACTGAACTGCTGCCTACAGGCTCTTTCATCGGGTCAAGATATACGTACGTTGCTAGGTACTGCAGTCAGAATCCATTTTCTGGGAAAGTGTGGTTTTGGCTAGTAAATTCAGCCTAACTGCCTAGGTATTGCTTTTTGAAACAGGAAGAGAGAAATAAATCAAGCGGTATAGCAGGAAAATGTATTAAAGGGAAAAAATAAAAAAAGAAAACAAAGGGGCTGCTTGTTACCATGGGGTTCTTCAATGACCAACAGCAAGCCAAGCCTTTCTTCTGTTCTTTAAAATCAAATGCTCCGTAACCAACAGCTAAAAGATCCTAAAAGCACAGAATAACAGATATATCTCATTTTAACTTGAAGTTCAGTAGTATATTTCTAAAAGGCAACTTTCTGCTAAGAGTGACTCTCAGTGCAAAGTCTGGAAAACAATGCTCGTGGCATATGCAAGTAGAATGACACGCAAGGAAAGAATTTCAGATTGGAAACTGGTTCACCTAAAAGTGCGTTCACAGACACTACCAGTTGTGTTTGCAGCCCCCCTCCCTGGCCATCATAAAGGTATATCCCTTTCCAGAGAGGAATATACATTATTCTATAACCATATTTTAATATGCAGTATTTAATGGGCTGTGTAATAATACTTCCATTTTTCTCTCTCAGCGTTGGCTGTAAAAGGCGCTTCAGTGACCACCTCAAACTCCCAGCTTTTTGTGCTCTACATGGGGGTCCAAAGAATTCCGTTCATTCCTTTCCATAAGCAGAGGTAAGAAACAGCAGCAAAATGTTAGCCTTCAACTCTGTTATTTTGTTTTTCCTACACAAAACAACTAGTTTGTGAAACTAAGACTTTAAAAGTAGGTATTTTTTTGCCCTGTAAATCTTAAGTTTATAGATGTGTCCAGCTTTATAATATCTGGGGATCTGGTGTACTAACTAACATTATGAAATGGTCTTTATTTTCTCTCTTTTTTTTCCCTTGGGACAATCTTACTGGTTTTATATTTCTCTTCCTCACCTGCTTTTTACCTTCCTTCCATTCATTATTTTTGTTGCGGCCATAAGTGAGCTCCATTGGAAAAACTGAGCCTTACGTTACTCTGAAAGTGGAGATGTCTGAGTCATTCTCACCTCCACTGAAACTGAGTTAAATCAACCTGGGCCAGCTGCTCAGAAATCTGTGCCTGTTATTATGCATCTCATCCTTAAAGTTTCCTGAATGCCGCTTTCTTGGGAGATTACTGTTAGAAACAAAGATGTGGTATCTAAACAATCCTGAATGAACTCCATCAGTGTTGATAAAGTTTAGTAGTAGGGCTTTAAATTTCAACTACCAGTTCTATAACAGTGAGTCTATAATCTTAACGTTGTTGTTCAGGTGACTGCCCATGGTGAACTGACATATTCTGGAGCAGTCGAAGCTGTTGCGACACATTTGTAGGAAAAGCCTAGCATGGCCCTCCAACCTGGGGAATAATGCAGCAACATTGTTGTACGGAAGGACAAAACACAGAGAGTGGGATGCAAAAACGCCCTGCCTGACTGTAGGGGTGAATCCATCTTTTCGAGATCCCTCCCAACCAAGCACATCAAAATTGGGAGTTTATTTATGGCAACAATTGCTTATACCATTTTGTAAACAGCTTAGAAGAAGCAATTTGTTAACTCACTGGGTTTACTTTGCTCCAAGCCATACTGCTCACGCTGTGGCCATTAGTTAAATCACATCTATACGACCACAGTGGTTCCAGTCTGGGAGGCACAATTTCTTCTGGGGTTTTATTTAGCTGTGACAGAACTGACAGGTCAACGAACACTTCCTTCTGCTCTTCCTTATCCTTCTTTTCCTTGTCATGCTCCTCCCGTTTAGCTTCTTTCACGGCTGCTACCGTACCACTGGCAGCTGATGTAACATCGGGATCTAAAATGCACAAATGTGGTAGAGTCTGAGTAGTAACATTTCACTTTTCTAGCTCCAATCATTCACATCAGAAGAAAAAAAACTGCTCTTGCAGCAAAATAAATGAAGATTCAACGAATTAAGACATCCTAACTTCTAAAGCCACAGCTAAAATGTTCATAGGGACATAGAAAACGGCTGGATCAGGCTGTAGTGTGCCAGTTATGCTCCAGGCATTTAATGAGCAGAGTTAGCTACCCAGCAACAGGTTATGAATTTACATCCACCCCCCACCAGGAATGTTTCTAGTCTGTCATATGTAAAAATTTGTTTAAACAGGGATTTTTTGAAGTTAGGTGCCAAATTTTAGAGAGGCACACTCAAGCATTGATGCTGAAACACCACGGCTAAGTTACATGATGCTGTAATAAGTTGCTCGTTATCTGGGAAAATTAGGTTTAGAGCATATTTTTAGACTGCATCTGCTAAGTATTTTTTTTGTTTACCCGCCCCTTTATGTAACATGCAAATCATAAATTGATCTGGGATCACTGTTAACAGAATAAGAACACAATAACTGCCGTACTGTCAGAACAAAAGTTCTCCTGGCCAGAGGTACCATACCGTAAAAGCAGTGTGAATCTGCCTTTTTTTTATTTATTTTTTTTTTAAAATCCCTGTGTTAACTTGGAAACCCTGTAAAAGGTAAAATATTACTTAGCACTTGGGCCCAGGAAATGCCTCTTGCAGTCTGCAATAAACATATTTTACGTTAGACTGAATAGACAGAAACTTCTGTTTACCACCGGTCTCCTTATAGAATAAATAAATTTTAAAAAAACTGTAAAAGACATTACAATGTAAAAAATGGTTGGAGAAGCAGCAGAATTGATCGGTATCTTAACAAGTTTGACTAATATTTTGAGTAAATCTGAGTGAAGAGGAGATGAGCCAGCTCAGAACTCATTTATTCAGCTCTTCCACCAAGTACGGTAGGGGTGTCTGTGGAAGCGAGTGTAAAACTGCAAGGTTCAGGTGGACATCTCATAAACTCTCCTTTCCTTTGCCTGTTTCTTAAATGATTTGTCTGTAAAGGCGTTCAACAAGGGACATAACTCCATGACTTTCAACAGCCCTCCAAGCTCTGTGCTGAAAACAGGGTAGCCAATAAGAAACGAACCTATAAGGACAGGAAATTGCCGATAAGCTGCAAGTTTGGGTTGAAAAATATTCTCCATTAGAATCCTCTCCATGAAAAATAAATCCTGCTGAAAGTTTTCTGATGTTAATATAGCTTCTGAATGGTGTTCCTCCTCTTCATGGATCCTGGCAAGAACAGCACTTTCCGACATCGTTACAGAAGTTGTGCTGCCTGACAACAGATAATATGGGAAAAACCAGTTTTAGTGTGATAGTACTTTGCACGTAAAAGTCAAAGGGATAAGAAATCCCCTCCTCCTGCATCTGCAAAAAGCACAGAAGTATCTGTCATCATCAAAAAAATACTTCCAGTATTAATTTTTTCATGCTTTAATTTTATTTGCTTTTATTGCTCAAATACTCAGTATGATGAGATACTTCGGGAGGTTTTCACAACTGGTGGTTTGCTTCTACTGTCTGAAGTAAGTTAGCACCAGCAAACTTTGTCACTATTTATTTAAGAGCGTTAACGACGGTACGGTACAGAAAAGCTCTCGGTGCAGACCTGTTCGAGATTCTTTAGCAAACTCTCTTTCAAGTGCCAGACGGGCAAACCAAGCATTGTCTTCGTGTAGTTGTCACCACACAACGTAGTGTTGCGCATGGTTTAAGAGGATGAAAACACTGCAGAAATGTAAACCTGGAAAAACGTCACCTCTGTCAGAAGAGACAGACGTAGTCTGATTGTGCTCTTTACGTGTGTGAGATGTGCTGCTTTTCCCCGTCGTGGCTCTGCTACCTTCTGCTTTTGACGTAGGTTCTGTTTCCGATACATTAAATGCATCGTACAAGTCCCAGGAAGTGACCGTCATCCCTAGAAATGAATTACACTGTATTATACAAAGCTTGGACACCAACTGAGGGTCGGACAAGGCTGTAGCAACAGCTGTTGTGTGATCGCAGCAGCTGCATCAGCGTCTTCTGGGTGCGTGGCTTCCCTTCAGCGGGGCCATCTCCCAGCGAAACAGTGCTCTGCGACCTTGCCTTTGTGTGCTCAGCGGTTCAAACGCGGGCTGGAATGAGCCCTGCTGATGCTCATGGCACGCAGAAAAGGGGAAGATATGTTTTCAGATCAGATTAATCTCTGTTTTACTTCTGCTTTTCTTTCCACTCGTTTTACGTACACTAATGAGCACAAAGGAAAAACGTTTGGAACAGCATTCCCCAGAGTTTTCTTTGGCCTCCTACACAAAAAAAAATGTCCATAGTGAGGCAAAGCTCAGCACGCACATCTGAAACCTTGATAGTCCTCTATAATTTTTTTAGAGCGTTGAGGTTGAACATTCTGTACAATTGCATCTCTCTTGTGCGCCTGCCAAGATTTTCTGCTTTCCCCAAGATTTTAACTCTCATAACAGAGGTTCTCTTCTTTGCATCGCAGCAAATAGAAATAGAAACCAGTATCACTGAGAAGTTAAGGGGGGAAAAAAGGGAACTTTGTCCTTTCATATTTCAAGAGCATAGCTATTAGGTGAAATTGTGCTCCTAAGCAGCACTCTCTGCTTGCAGGGTGCTGAGGCGGGCAGGACACAGCAGCTCTCGAGTAGCGTAATGACTGTTTTATTGCAATGGATACAGTGTACCAGTACCAGTGATTGGGTATTGGGGGCGCAGAAAAGGCCCCACATATCACACTAGCCTGTCTGAACTTAAAGCTCTGGAAGTGAAAGTTGAGGAAATGTCTTCTCCCTAGAGGCGGAAGGAAGAAAGAACCCCTTTCCTGCCTGTGTGCGGGGAGTCTGCTGAGATCCCACGATCTAGCTGTGTGCCAGAGTTTTCCCAAATAAATATTTAATAGGTAAACTAAATGTAATACTAAACCCAACTGCCAAGGGTACGATGTAGTAAATGAGAGCCCGTTCTTATTAAATACCCTTTCCTGTGTGGTCCTCAGAACATTTACCTTTATCTTCCATGACGATTTTGTCACATTGCGCTTCCTTGTTCTTTGCAGCTCCATTAATGGTTTGCATCATTTTTTCTACAAAGCGATCATTACCAGGTCTGCTTTTGCAAATGTCAACGTAAATCCGATTCCGCTCCCTTGAGAGGGGGAAGAAAAAAAAAAAGGTGCATATTGGCTTTCTGAAAAACGTTTGCATTCACCTTCTCAATGTATTTAACCACAAGTTGAACAGGAGAGGATACTCCATGTCATAAACTTACTGCTTGGGGTTTTTTGGATTGCTGGATTTTATTCCACTCTACCTATCATCTTTCAGCAGCTATTTCTGACCTTGTGGTGCTGTTCTAAATCAGAAATGGCCTGTAGGGGTAGGCATCAGCAAAAATCCCTACTCCAACTACCTTTGCACTCTGGTGGAATTCAGAGGAGGTCAGGAATATGTAGATCTCCTCACCTGGGAGTGAAGGGCCATGCATCCAAGAGACAAAAATGAAACCAGTACATTTCTGTTTCATCCAGCCCTTAGGTTCTGTGGGAACGGTCAGTGAAACTTTTGCTATTATTTTGGTTTCGATATTCTAACAGCAGAGATAGATTATACCCTGCCTTGGTCCACCAACAGGTTGCTGCGCTCAGGAAGTCACTGTCTGCTGCGAGGCAGTTGGCAGTATGCGCTGTGTACACCAGCTAAGTCTGAATCATAGGATGCTCTTCCTCTTCCTTCTTCCCCAAAACCACACCAGTCTGATTCACTGACAGTGGGGGTTGCTGTCCTACCATGAACTTTGTGTGTATCCTAACAGAAAAAATCTCACTTAGATGAGTAGTTCGACTTGCCGACTGCAGTACGCTGCAGCGCAGGCTTTGGGCCTTGCGCCTACGAAAATTGTGTGACAAGTCTCTCAGTCTGCCGTCCCTCATGGAGAGAACTTTGCTGCACTCTGTCCCAGTCAGCTCCTGGGAGTAAGCCAAAAAAACTGTGTGTTCTGGGTTAACTCCCTACCAAAGTTCATGGTAGTCCAGGGAGGAGACGCTGAAGTGGAAACTCACTGGATGCAACTAAGGGGAGACACAATATTTTAAGAGACAAGGTCACATGTGGTGGGGTGAGGTTTCTCCTAGCTAGAAGCACTGTGAAGAGCTCCCGAGGAAGCCAAGGCCTGCCTAATTTGTTTGTATCTTTGTCATTAAGAAATGATTAGCTGTAAAGCTACGCACAGGAATCAATGCAGAGGTTTGCAATTTCTTACTGTTTTCATTAAAATTAAATTGTGTAATTCATGAATACCACACTTCTCCATCTTCTCTTTCCCCCGCTTTTGCTCATTTGCCTTAATCCATCAGCGGAAGTGGGTGTGAATCTGATCAACAAGATGGAGTTGTAAGGAATTTAGGGGCTCTTGTCAACAGAGGGAATCAAGCCCTGTATGGCTTTAAGCAAAGGTGAAATGGCCCAGGGTAGCAGTCCCAACACTGAACCTACGTGTGAGCAGCCTGGTCAGGACTTTGCGATCTGCAGAAGTTCATAGAACCACAGAATCTCCTGAGCTGGCAGGGCCCCCTAAGGGCCATCAAGTTCAACCCTTGGCCCCACACAGGACCAGCCCCATCACAGCAGGTGACCGAGAGCGTTGGCCAGATGCTGCTTGAACTCAGCCCAGCTCGGGGTGGTGACCACTGCCCTGGGGATCCTGTGCCAGGGCCCCACCACCCTCTGGGGGAAGAACGTTTTTGTTGGGTGTGCTGAGCACACTACAGGCACGTACACAACTTCTAATATACCTACAGAACTCTGCCGGCATCCTCGGATTCTACAGACACCACCACAGATGGCATATCCAATATCCAGATAGTTTCTGTCTCTGTGAGGTAAATGTCCACTCTCCTATCTAAGTCTTCTTTTGTCAGTTCTTCTTTTACCTCTTCTCGCCTCACCTGCACATCTGAAAAATTACATGAGGTTAATAAGCGAGACCTTTTCTGCTCGACATTTAAAAGAGGAAAAATTAATTCTAAAAGTATTTTAATGATCAGGAGCCAAAACTTGTGAGGCACTGAGTTCCTTTCAAGTGCTGGGCATCTCACATCCACTGGCTGCAGTGTCTCACAAATCACAGCGCTCCAAAGAACAGTTGAAATCTATAATTATACAGTGTATGGTCTTTACCAGATAAGCTAACAGTTGCGTCTCGTCGAGGGCCAGGTTCTGCTGTTTCATCTGGTATGGACTCGGTTGTTGATGCGTTTGATACAGACGCGCTGCTGCTTCCGTACGTCCTCCAGTAACAAAGACATAAGCAGAAATGGTACGTGAGGGCCCAGATGTCAGTTAGCAAAGCACTGCGCAAATAGCAGCGTTGGTATCGGGATCAGCCACAGAAGACTGTAATAGCACATAAGGGCTGCTTGCCTTCTAAAAGAACTCATAGAAGGCTTAGGAAAGAAAATAATGGTTTGAAAAAGACTTAAAAGGAGAATTCCTCTGACAGCATCTCCTGAGGCATTAAATAGCTGGTGGAAAAGAAGCCGTTGAGCTCTCAGAGTCATTCCTAGCAGATAATACCGTGAAGTGTTGGCTACCTACTGTGTGATAACGCGTACCCACAAACAGCACTGTTCTCAGCCAGAATTTAGATCCTTTGGTGCTTTGCACATGCTGAAATGTCTCTGAAATGCATGAGAAACTCATTTGAAGGGATTAGCTCGTTAAAAAAAATAGGTAATGTTCATAGAGGGGATAGCTGTGATAACTAGAAGTACAACTCAAAATTAAGTACAGTTGGGAGGTTTGTCAGCAGATTTTCTCTTCCTCAAAAGCTAAGTGTGAGCAATTCTAAGTATTCAAAAGGCATTTGAAAAAGGCAATTTTAAAGATTTGTGTTTAAAACTGAAGTTAAATAATTTCATTCTGTTTGTTTTTTTTTTAAATTAAGAGTTCTTGTCTCCAAAAAGGGTGCATTTATTTTTCAGGAGACACCTTGTATTTTTAAGTCTTCTTTTTTTGTGTATATTTGCTCCCCCTTAATATCCCTGCCTCTAGGATAATCCCTTATGATAGCCACCCTGGGGAACACAGCAAGCAGATAGTTCTTAAAGCGCAATCTCTTTTTCTCGGGAATCACCATGGCATTAACTTTGACAAAGAAAACAGCTTTTCAGTAACTTCTTTTTTTTTTTCTCAGTGCTGACTTTGCTCATCTTTTAGTCCCTTTGACTCAGTAAATAGCATCTCATCTCCATACAATTTGAATGTGTACACACTTTGATAAAAGGATGTGGTTCGTTATTTTTCATTTTAAACACAAATAGTTATTTACCTTCTTGTGCATGACTTAATTGAATTTGTCAGCCTGAAGATAAAACGGCTCCAGTCCACTGACTTTGTTTATTCCCTCTGTACTGGAAGTTTGTAAATGAAAACTAGTAGGTAGTGAAACATGTAATTTAGCAGTTTTAACTCAGAAGTTTTTGTGTAAGAACGTTTTTTGAAATGGATGCACATAACCACACAGAGGTAACTTGCTTAAATTAGTGTAAAAGAGAGGATTCTTACTGTGTTAACAATATTTTGGTATTTGAACTGAGAGAGTCAGGTTTTAAAAAAGGGTTTTCTGTGCTGAATAAGTATCATTAAAGCTGACAAAGTAGCATGAAAGCAATGTGTAACTCTTCAGAGAAAACAGACCTTTGGCTGTCAGAGCAGGTTTCCATACCCACAGCTCAGCAGGTACTGACACCTTCCAGTTTTTGAAGAATCAGGCTCGGGGAAGGCAGAGAGCATCTGAAGTGGCCGAAGGGAGCGTATTAACAAGCTCAGATGCCCCTTCTCAGCTGTACAGCCTTGCTCCGGCGACTGCACACAGCCTCCTCTATCTCTGAATACTGTTCTGTCACATCTGCGTGCACAGGCTCCGTCGCAGCTTTGCGTGCGGGCCTAACCCTCGCAAAACCCGCAGTGCAGATGTCTGCGTTGTTGAACTGAGGGACTGGTCAGTATCCCTAAACATGGTCCATTCTGGTACGTTACGGAAAAAAAATGAATGTTTTAGGAGGAGAATTTGAATAAAATTAGAAATACCACAGGAGTGCGCACCGCAGTTTGCTTTCGCCCGTACGCGTTAGCATTTCAGGCACAAATTCCGTTTACTCTATTTGTAATTCCTCAAATTTTAAATGACAACTGTGATAGGCGTGTTTCTGTGTTTTGACAGCAGTGCATCGTTGTTAGCCCTGCACAGCTACTCCAGCTCCCGGTCTCTCTGAAAGGCAGATGTGCGGCCGCTGCAGGAGAGGAACCCCACGAGACAGGATTTAAGAGGGAGCTTATTGACTTACCTTGAGAACGACCCTAAATTAGCGTTCACTCCTGATGTCTGATGGACGGAGAAAGAAGAGAGAAAACCGGGTCCCGTGGCCCCAAAGTAAGCACTTGGTGCTGAGAGCTTGCCCTGCCTGGGTACAGCAGTGTTTGGATCTGAACGGAAGAGTGGACGGGGTGTCACATCCTTTCCTTCATCATCAAAAACCTGAAGAAGTATTGAAATAATGACAATAGTTTCACTGTGTTCTCGAAACAAGCGACAGTGAGGGCACTTGCAACATTTTATCTTATCCAGGACAAAAAGAAGGCCCTGATCCAGGCAGGAACCTGACAGATCAGAAAGGTCATCCCCCTCTGCAAGTGGTGCCCAACAGGCCCCAGGACAGGGGTGAGGGGTTGTTCTCCATTAGGGCTCAGCCCTGAGAGGGCCGTCACCTTTGCCTGGGACTTCTCTGGAACTTCTGTCTAGAAATGGCTGCAAAATAGCTGAAAAAACTATGTTTGTCTGGCTCTCAGAGCCACTTCTTCTTGGTCAACCTTGTCACCTTTTCTGGCTTATGTACGACTACCAAGAGTGACTTACTGACTGTGTCTATGTCAAATGAACAGTACAGCAAAAGCAACGAGATAAACTATTACACATCTTTTTTATTATACTGCTCGAACTATTTTATTGTAAGAAGGTATTCAGTAAGGTCTTTAAACAGGACTCAGGTTATGTTATGGGAACCTTCTGGTTTTAGGTAAAGACATACAGGTGCTACAGTCAACATCTCACAGATTTGAAAGACAGTGGTTCTCAGGAGGAGAATGGTTGATTTATTTTTTTATTATTATTCTTGCAGATTGTTTTATGGACACTAATAATCTTCATTTCAGAATCCCAGACTGGTTTGGGTGGGAAGGGACCTCCCAGCCCACCCAGTGCCACCCCCCACCCGCCCAGACTGCCCAAAGCCCCATCCAACCTGGCCTTGGGCACTGCCAGGGAGCCAGGGGCAGCCACAGCTTCTCGGGGCACCCTGTGCCAGGGCCTCAGCACCCTCCCAGGGAAGGATTGCTGCCTCCCAGCTCAGCTCCAGCTCCCCTCCTGCAGCTTCAGGCCCTTCCCCTTGGCCTGGCCCCCCCTGCCCTGCAACCAGCCCCTCTCCAGCTTTCCTGCAGCCCCTGCAGGCACTGGGAGGGGCTCCAAGGGCTCCCCGCAGCCTTCTCTGCTCCAGGCTGGACAAGCCCAGCTCCCTCAGCCTGGCTCCAGAGCAGAGGGGCTCCAGCCCTCGCAGCATCTCCGGGGCCTCCTCTGGCCTCGCTCCAGCAGCTCCGTGTCCTTCCTGCCCTGGGGCCCCCCGAGCTGGAGGCAGCACTGCAGGGGGGTCTCAGCAGAGCAGGGCAGAGGGGCAGAATCCCCTCCCTGGCCCTGCTGGTCCCGCTGCTGGGGATGCAGCCCAGGACACGGGGGGCTTTCTGGGCTGCCAGCGCACACTGCCGGCTCATGCCGAGCTTCTCATCAACATGGATTAAACTCTTGGATCATTTTCTGTTTCCGCAGCTCTTTAACCTCAGACATGCTTTTTCTTTCCTCCTCCCTCTCCCACTTCCTTTCTGACAACTTTTAAAATCCGCAATAACTCACATTTCAAACTTTTCAGTAATAGTGTAAATGGTTTCTCACCCGGATGGCAAACTTGTTACCCACAAGAGACCCCCTGTCCACAGCTCTGCCGTCAGAAGTCACGGACTGGCTTCTGCAACTCACTGCTCTACTTGCACAGACGCCGCTGAGGATGCTCGCTCGTCGCTGGCTCCCCAAACTTGCTCCTGATCCTTGTCTTACCCTGAAATCAGCCGCAGAAGTTCTGTTTCAGTCAATAAAGTACAACCGACCAGACACCATCACCAAATGACTTATCCCTTAGCTTTCCCGAAGGGTTTAAGAGATTGAAACCATTCAGGGTGATAATCCTGAAATGATGTAATTGCTCCAGAAAGTCTCCGTTGGGCTTTTCGGGAGGCTTTGTGCAGCGGCGGCAGGAGGAGCGCGGGGGCCGGGGGGCGATGCCCGAAGGATGCGGTGCCGGTGTTTGGTTGTCTGGGCTAAGCGTGCGAACGGGAGCTGGTGTGGCAATAAAGGGGCAAGCGGTGCAGCCTGTGGCTGCCTGCGGGGCCGGGTGCGCGGGCACGCCGTGGCGCTGTGCCGCCCGCTGCCCGCTCGGACCGGGACACCGGTGGAGCCCGCCCGCGGCTTCCTCGCAACACCCCGGCCT
>VWZZ01004843.1:0-11235 GCA_013399095.1 Psophia crepitans | reverse complement strand
CAAGTTGAAGTCTCCCATAAGGAAAAGGGCTATTGATCTACATTTCCGTCTCAGTTCTTTAAAGAATGATTCATCCATGTCTACGTCCTGGCCGGGTGGTCTATAGTAGACTCCCACGACCACATTCCCTTTATTTGCTTGTTCCTTAATCCTTATCCAGAGGCTCTCAACCTTGTCATTGTCAACTGACAGCTCCGTACAGTCCAGCCCCTCCGTAACATACAGTGCTACCCATCATCCCCCGTCTCCTGCCCTGTCTGTCTCTTCTGAGGAGCCTGTAACCACCCATCACAGCACACCAGTCACAGGACTCATCGCACCAGATTTCACTTATGCCAAAGATGTCACAGTTCTGGGACTGAGCCAAGGCTTCAAGCTCTTCTTGCTTGTTCCTCATGCTGCATGCATTGGTATAGAAGCATTTCAGATGTGCTTCCTCATACTTATGCCTTGTGTATCAGTGTGACGGATCTCACTAGCACAGAGCCTATCTGGTTGTGGCCTGCTGTCCCATAAATTATCTCCAGCGGTGTTAACACACTTCAGCTGGGTTATCAGTCTCTCCCCTAACTCTGACTTGCTGCCCCTAGGCTTATCTCTAGCAGGCCTAACATTTTCCCCTTCCCCCTAAAAAACTAGTTTAAAGTCCTCTTTATGAGCCCTGCCAGCTCCTGGGCTAGTATCCTTTTCCCTCTCTGAGATAGGTGGACCCCGTCTGGTGCCAGCAGACCTGGTGCTGAACAGACCACCCCATAAGAAAAAAAAACAAAATTCCACTGATGACACCAGCCTCTTAGCCAAGAGTTGATCAGGTGGGTTTTCCAGCTCCTGCCAGTGTTTTTCCCTGCTGCTGAAGGGAGTGAGGTAAATCCCACCTGTGCACCTGCACCTTTGACCAATTGGCCCAATGCCCTGAAGTCCCTTTTGACAGCTCTTGGGATTCTCTCTGCAATGTCACCACTGCTGACCTGAAATACCAGAACTGAGTAATAGTCTGAGGGCCGTACCAGGTCAGGGAGCTGCCTGGCGATGTCCCTGACCCGGGCCCCAGGAAGGCAGCAGAATTCCCTGTGGGTAGGGTCAGGTCAGCATGTTGGCCCCTCCATTCCCCTCAGGAGGGAGTCACCTATGACAACTACCCTTCTTTTGGTTTTGGCTGGGTCTGTCTTGAGGCACGGGGATGACCGAGTCACCCTAGACAGCCCTTCAGGTGAGCTGTCACCCATATGCTCATTTTGCTGCCTCTCCAGTTCCAAAGCCTTGAACCTGTTGTGCAAGGGCACCTGGGGGGGCAAGGTAGGCTGGGGGGAGATCCGTCTGCCTCTCCGAGCAGATTTTATCACTGCCATATCTCAGGCTCTGGTTATTTTTAAGTGTCTTTTAATCATAATTTAAGTGATTCCGAAGTTTTGTTGGAGTTAGTCTTACCAGACCTCTGCTTTTTCCTCTACAACTAAAAAGGTTTGACATGTGATACCTGCCAAACATACTTTTGGTAAGCTGAAATTCCTCCTTGGTCAAACTCTTTTCCCAGCAGTTTTATATTGGAAATTTTTCAACTTCTACTTTCTAAGGTGAAAACCTCTAAGATTAGTTACAGATAACTCACTGTATGGCTAGCAACAACATTTCTTTTTAAGCCTGCCTGGAAAGCGCTTTTGCTTAGAAAGCGCTGTGCACTCCCTTTCTGTCGGCCTATGCTGTTTGAAGATGAGGCCTCTGCCTTACTGAGGATTTGCACTAAAATGCAGGATCAGCTTTTGTTGTTTAATGTTCATTCTGCCATAGAAGACAGAAGTTTTTCACATCAGGTGTACTAGGCTTTCACACATGTGGGCAGAAGAGTTTGCTAACTTTCTATGTGGAAAGACAACGTATAAGAGTTCCCTGAGGAAACATGAATAGAGGGGCTTATAGTGACATTTGCTTTAACACATGCTTGACTGCTATAGAAAACACTTTTGTACAGGTCATTGCAAAGGTGCACTTGTAGGGAAGAGTCTGTAAGGGGATGATGTGGTTATCTAAAATTAAAGCATAAGTCACGTCCATTGATTTTTGTGGCTGCTGTTCTAAAAATGAAAGAACTGTTTGCAAGGAGAAAAGGCAGTGTTTGAGATTAAGACAACATTTAAAAATCTGTTTCAATAATTCTGTACTCAGGGAACCCTATATTAATTTTTAACCCTGCCAGTACTTTTAGCACTAAACATAGCGTAATTCAAATGGAAGTATCTAGCCTCCTTCTAAATCTAAACAAGTAAAGGGCTTATAAGGAATGCTTACCTGAAAACAAATGAGAACAAGGCAGCAATTTATCAAATATTTTTATGTAGGATCTTCACATCTGTAATTACTTTAAGGGCCAGGAAAAGTGATGTATATGACTTATATAGTTTAGAGGAACAGAAACCAAATATTGTTTACTATTCTAATAAAGCCTTTAAATATGAAGAAGTATTGTAAGCTGCTTCCTTACAAGGTTTTCACAACTCCTTGGTTTCAAATCATATGAAATAAATAAATAGACAGGTCACTTTCTTCCTGATTTGGATTTTTTTTCAGAACCAGGACTAATAATTAAGATCTACAAGACAGAGCTCAAACACATAGTTTCAGTTCAGCTGGTGATCAGCTTTCCCAGTGTAATCCTGAATATGTGGACTCATTCTAAGTTCTCATCAACACATGCTCCATTTTTCCCTAAAGCCTTTCTCTGTATTTCTGCATTTAGATTCTTGCATATGTCTGAAAATTACTACTGTCAAATGCAAGTAAGAGTTTATGCACCTAATCCTTTTGGAAGTAATGGGGTTTGAAATCCTTTCAAAAATTTGGATTAAGATGCTTTTAAAAATGTTATTTGTCTTATTTATCTTTCAGTGCAATTTATTTTTTTTCATTAATAAAAAATGGAAATAATAATTAGCAATAACAAAAGGAAGTAAATTTCTGTACAAGACTTAAAGGAATCTGCTCTAAAAAGCACTCATTAAAACAGTGACGGATAAAAGTCAAACTGATTACATTTTAGTGAAAAGTGTAAGTGCAATATGATGCTTAATACAACACAATGTTAAGGTTATGTCGTGGTTTTGCCCCAGCCAGCGGCCCAGCACCACGCAGACACTCGCTCCGTCCCCCTCATCAGAAAAGGGGAGAGAATCAGAAGAGCGAAAGTGAGAAAACTCATGGGTTCAGATACAGGCAGTTTAATAAGTGAAGCAAAAGCCGCGTGCACAAGCAAAGCAAGACAAGGGATTCATTCCCCACTGCCCATGGCAGGCAGGGGTTCAGCCATCCCCAGGGCAGCAGGGCTCCGTCACGCGTAATGGTTACTGGGGAAGACAAACGCCATCACTCTGAATGCTGCTGCCCCCCAAACCCCTTACAAACCGAGCATGACGCCATATGGTATGAAATGTCCCTTTGGTCAGTTGGGGTCAGCTGTCCTGTCTGTCCCCTCCCAACTCCCCACACACCCCCAGCCATCCCGTCGGTGGGGTGGTGCGAGAAGCAGAAAAGTCCTTGGCTCTGTGTGAGCACCGCTCAGCAACAGCAAAAACATCTCTGCACTATCAGTGCTGCTTCCAGCACAAACCCAAACCACAGCCCCATGCTAGCTGCTATGAAGAAAATTAACTCTCTCTCAGCTAAAACCAGGACAGGTTATTATATTTCTACATGGGTATTATCTTTGTTGTGCATTTTTTATTTTTACCTTTGCAAAAATAAATCAACAATTGTAAGTAAGAAAAAATAATTCTTTAAATTCACGAGTCAGATTGACAATCTTTGCTGCACATTTATACTATCTGAGAAAGTAATCCAGACTTTTCTCATTTGTTAGTCATTTCCTTAAATGTTCAGCCACGTCCAAGCATTTCTACTTGTAGTCACAAAGCACATTGTTTCTCTAGCATTCCTCCTGTGTACTACAGTTAACCAGCAGACGTGTCTTGAATTTGTTAAATTTCATCTAATATCTGTGTACTATTTCCCTTTTGGTTTAAGGCTGTAGCCTGCATACAAAGTAAATAAAGAAAGTTTGGCATACAAAGTAAATAAAGAAAAAAGAGCAACTGAAATTAACAGGTAGGAGATAGGCACTGGATCTGAAAAGACTCTTTCTTTCAGATGCTGTATATTTCTCTGTAAAGAGTTTTCTCTATCTTCAAATTTCCCTATGGTGCCTCAGTTATCTGAGCCCTGACCCTGACAATTTTCCTCTTTCCATCTCATTTTGGCATCAGTCAGTTATATTTCCTAACTTTCTTTGCTTCTGAGCTCCCACACATCATTCTACCACAATAAATTACAAATGTCCTTTGTAGAAAGGAGAAAGTATGATTCCTTCACTTATTGAACTCCACTAAAGAAAAATGTTGATTTTTTTCTGACAGCTTTAGGACACACCAAGGCAGTGACAGCTGCATTTTCCATTAAGGGAAACGAAATACCATTAGTTTTGACATGTGTGGATTTTCCTCATTGTTTTGTTCACTACATAAGTATATGCATGAGATATTTTAGTAAAATTCCTATGCTTCAAAAATATAGTCATATTCCAAGGGGTTTACCTATTTCATGTCAAGGCAATAGGCAGTCGCAACCTGCGTTCTCCATAATGGACTTAGGTGGTGCCCCAATATTGCAGTCCATAATCTGCTCTTAAATGAAATAAATGTATTTCTGGGTTGCATTTCCTATAGTATTGAAAGTCATGATACTCACATAAAACAGGCTATTCCAGTCTCAACTGCACCACAGGATTGCCTTGTCTCACTCTCCCCATAGGGCAATAACGATTGCCACTGGCAAGCACACTGGGAGGATTTAACTGTTCCTTTTCTCTCCATTCAGGATTTTGGTGGAAATTTGTTCATGTCTACTGAGGAAGGGCAGAACCTGTCCACGAGTCTGGAAACCTGGCAGATTTAACAAGCTCTAGCATCAGCAGTCGGAAGCATCCTACCCCAACAGGTCCAGCAGGAGCAGACTAGTAACATGAGGTATACTGTCATCTGGGTGAGGCTCTCCTTTCTGTTACTCTCTGTGCCTAACTCTTAGTTACAGAAATGCAGAGCATTGATTTAGAGATAGATTTTTGTACTTAGAGATTTTTGCTATCTCCAATTGTGCTGTTAAGTTTTAACAATTTATTTATAGCTATTTCCTTCCCATTTTCTTCAAATTACACCATATTTAACAGATAGCCAATTTAGAAGAGTTTCAAAACCCTGCCAACTTTTTACAATGTCATTCCCAGAGATATCACTTATCTGTCTCCTGCAAGTCTAAACCTTGCTTATGGCCAAATTCCCAAAGAAGCTGGAGTTTTGGGTACACTGCTGCCTCTCTAGGGCTAAGGCAAAAATAAAATAATAATAATAATAATAATAAAAAAATGCTGTAAAGCACTTTTCCAGTCCTTTGGCATCTTCAGGTATACCTGCAAGGGGGGTTGGCATGTGAATGGTCATTGGGAAGACTGGTTTGGGCAACAATGCCCAATATTGTGAGTTTCCAGCAGCTAGTAAAGATACGCTTGCTCTCTTTATCCCATATTCCAAATGACAAGACACTGTCCCTGGTGCCAAAAAGACAGCAGTAAACGACAATTAAGAAATGTTTGCTGACAGGCACTGCAGAGCCAGCTGGACACTAGGTCCTGCCAGTAGCTATAGTGAAGGCCACCATGGGATTCCCAGCAAAGGATATTCAGGAATAGGCAGAAACCTCAACACTGCACTGCAATAGGTCATTCCCGTATTACCAAATCTCCTGATAATTCTCTTGATCCACCTACTTACCAAGAGCTACTCTGGCAACCTTTGGGCAGAAGGCCTTTGTTTGCTGGGAATGGGTCTGCTCTGGAGACAGTAGATCAATTTCCTGGACTATGTCACAAAACATCTTCATTTTTATTATATTTTACAGAACCCCAGAGTTTTGCATTTCTCATTCCAAGGGGGGTGTGTGTGTTTGTTTTTTGGTTTTTGTTTGGTTTTTTTTTTGTACACCAGTCATTTTACAGCTGGTTATACTTCTATTAATAGTTTCTCTTTCTTGTTCCTTTACCCAGGATTTTCTCTGCTATGATTGTTACTTTCCCCCCTGACCCATTCTTATTAGCTCTTGGGCAGCAAGACTTCTGGTTTGTTGTTTTTTGGGGTTTTTTTGTTCCTTCAGTAGTAGAATTTTCTATTTTAGAGCTCTTTTTCTAATAAAGATATATTTTGACTTCAACTGTGCTCTGCTCTTTCACTTTTGTAACTTTGTTTGCTTTGTTAACCTGCCCTAGGACATAGCACTGGGGCTAAGCAAGGAAAGAATCACTCACGACTATTGCGGTCCCACTTATACCAAACGTTGGTATAAACGGTCATGATCATTTGTTCAATATTGGACCATAGATGCATGGCTATTTGGGGGAAAAAGGATAGTAAGTGCATGAAGAAGTGCATGAGAAGAGCATGAAGACTAGATATCTAACTAACAGGATATCCAGGATATTCATACAACACAAACAATCTATGCAGGATGGTTGGGAAAGGGCGATGCTGGGTGAAATAAATCTTACTGTCTTCTGGATTGAAAGGGAGGAAAAAAACAAACCATTTTTTCTCTAGTTTTGGATAGAGCAAAGCAAATTGTTTGCACGGTTGCAAAAGCATGCCAGGGCAGAAAGAAAGGAAAAGGGTGGTGGTGAGGTCTTATTCTTGAAGGCTTTGGAAGAGGAATAAAAATGAAGGAAGTCAGGTTGAGTTTGTTTTGAATGGTTGTGAGGCAAAGAAAGGAATGACAAGGGAAGAAAATTTTTTGTTTTATTTTGTGGTGTTTTTTTTCTTTTTTCTTTTGGAATTATACAAAATGTGTATGTATGAATGCAAGAACAACTGTGTAGGATCCATTTGGTCTGATGTCCTCCAGGCATATGCTCAGGATGACAGTGGCAAAAAGTGGGTGCCTACAGAGAGTATAAAATCTGGGAAAGAATGGCATAGCACAATATGCAGATTTTTTTTAATTTCGCTCTGCAGCATTCTTATGCAGACTGCAACAGGCTGACATGATCTCCATGGTAATAGTCATTCTCACCTTTAATTGATCCTCCCACTTCTCAGCAGGTCATCAGTCAGTCAGAATTCCTGTGTGATCCTGGCAAGAATGCTTGTGTTTTCATGAGCCAACAAGTCATCCACATCTGTGACTGATACCTGTGATGCTGCTAAATCAGGTCTAAAGCATAAGCCACGGTAGCTTCTCCAGGACAGCTGGTTCCAGGTTCAGATGGTGCAGCTACCTGCCTTCTACAAAGGGACCAATGACTTAATTCTTGATCAGTAAAAACCATGACAAATAGGAAGCGTCCAGGTGCCATAATCCACAAAGACTTAGGGTGTCTTTTTAGATGGCAATTTCAGCACAATGTATGTGAGGCAGACAAGCAGTGCATTCGGGGTACACAACAGAGGCCTGAGTGAGAGTCTTATGAGATAGCTACATAGTTGAAATATAGTCTTGGATACACTAAACACCGTGTGTGCAGATTTTCTAGTCTAGCTAAACCTTGTTTTCTGCAACACAGGCACGAGATATCCACACCAAAGGATCTCAGAACTGGCTTTGTGACAGGGAATGCAGAGGATATTTTGGCATACAGTTACAATTTTTCATTTTACTGTCTAACTCTGCCACAAATATATGGACACCTTACGTTCAAAAATGAACCAGTGGGACACCATTCTTTTCTAAAATACAACAGGCAAGAGAGGAATTCTGAAATGTGCTTCAAAAAGTAAAATTAGGAGCAATGGAAAAGAAATAAAGAGAAGTCTAGAAAAATCTGCTAAAAATACTACAGCTCATTAATGAGTTATAAAATGGAGAATTATTCTTTACATCTATCCTATATTTGAAAATTTTCTTTGACATATATATTCTATTTAAAGCTCACATATATAGTATATAGCTAAAAAAGAATCAGAGAATAGGACAAGGGTGTCTTAGGCAAAACATTAAAGCCAGAAAGTCTTGTAGTAGTATGTTATATGATTAATACTTTAATTGGGATAAGAAAAGGAAAGAAATAAAATTTAAATATGTAAATAAAATGATGTTAAGGTCATTAGAGACTAATTGACTAGTTTGAATTGCCTGCTGTCCTGGTTTCAGCAGGGATAAAGTTAATTTTCTTTATGACAGCTGGTCTAGTGCTGTGTTTTGGATATAGGATGAGAATCATGTTGATACCACACTGATATTTCCAGTTGTTGCCAAGCAGTCAAGGACTTTTCAACTTCTCATACTGCCCTGCTGATGAGAAGGCGAGAAGCTGGGAGGGGACACAGCCAGGACAGATGACCTAAACTGACCAAAGGGATATTCCATACCATATGATGTCATGCTCAGCATATAACTGGGGGGTGGGCTGGGAGTTGGGGCAGCTCCAGGTCTTGCAGAACATTGACTTCAGATGGTGAGAAATGGTGTTGTTCATGACTTGTTTTGTATATTATTATTATTATCCCTTTTTTGTCCTACTAAACTGTCTTTATCTCAATAAATGAGTTTTCTTTACTTTTCCTTTTCCATTTCCATTCCCTTCACCATCTCAGTGCAGGTGTGGCAGGGAGTGAGCAAACTGCTGTGTGGTTGCTTTAGCTGCTTGCCAGGTTAAACCATGACACCTGGTCAGAAAAATATCGCATAATCACATCTGTGACTACCACGGCTCTCAGATCACTGGTGGTACCAGGGTAGTCAGTGGCAGAGTAAAAGCAATGTGTAAAGCATAATGGACTTCAGAGCAGGCAGAGACAGGAAGCTACTGCTGAGAGGGAGCTGCTGGTACCAACAGCTATGTACTCTGTAGCAACGTCACGAGCACATCTCTTAAACTGTTGGTATACAAATCTTATTCTCTTCTGGGCTAGGACTGGAAGGCAGAGAACACCTGCTGTTGGGAGAAGTTGGAGTTAACATGGTGGGTCAGTATAAAAGGAAGCGCAGGGGCAGGGGACATTATAGCAGGGATCTGCTACAGGCCACCTGACCAGGAGGACTGAGCAGATGACTCTATAGGTAGACAGGAGCAGCCTTGCATTCACAAGCGCTGGTTCTCATGGGTGACTTCAACCACCCCGACATCTGTTGGAGGGACAACACAACAAGGCACAAGCAATCCAGGAGATTCCTGGAATGTGTCAATAACAATTTCCTCTTCCAAGTGATAGAGGAGCTAACAAGGAGGGGTGCCGTGCTGGACCTTGTCCTCACCAACAAGGAGGGGCTGGTAGTGGATGTGAAGTTCAAGGCCAGCCTTGGCTGCAGTGACCAGAAAATGGTGGAGTTCAAGATCCTCAGGAATGTGAGGAGGGTACACAGCAAGCTCGCTACTGTGGACTTCAGAAGAGCAGACTTTGGTTTCCTCAGGGTACCATGGGACAAAGCCCTGGAGGGAAGAGGGGCACAAAACAGCTGGCTAGTATTCAAGGACCACCTCCTCCAAACTCAGGAACAATACATTCCAACAAAGAGAGAATCAGGCAAAAACACCAAGAGGCCACCATGGATGAACAAGGAGCTCCTGGACAGTCAGACAAAAAAGGGAAGCCTACAGGGGGTGAAAACAAGGGCAGGTGACCTGGGAGGAATACAGAGAAACTGTTCAAGCAACCAGGGATCAAGTGTGGAAAGCTAAAGCCCTGACAGAATTACTTATGGCTGGGGGACGCCAAAGGCAGCAAAAAAAGTTTCTATAGGTATGTCAGTGATAAAAGGAAGACTATGGAAAATGTAGGTCCCCTCCAGAATCAAACAGGTGACCTGGTCACCCAGAATATGGAGAAGGCTGAAGTATTCAATCAATTTTTTGCCTCAGGTTTCACTGACAAGGGCTCTAGTCACACTGCCCACGTTGCAGAAGGCAAATGCAGGGACTGGGAGAATGAAGAACCTCACACTGTAAGAGAAGATCAGGTTCAGGAATATCTAAGGAGCCTGCAGGTGCACAGGTCTGTGGCTTCTGATGAGCTACATCCGCAGGTCCTGAGGGAACTGGCAGATAAAGTGGCCAAGCCATTCTCCATCATATTTGAGAAGTCCTGGCAGACCAGTGAGGTCCCCACAGACTGGAAAAGAGGAAACATAACCCCCATTTTTAATAAAGGAGAAAAGGAAGACATGTTGAACTACAGGCCGGTCAGTCTCACCTCTGTGCTTGGCAAGATCCTGGAGCAGATCTTCCTGGAAAATATGCTCAGGCACATGGAAGGTAAGGACGTGATTGGTGACAGCAAACACGGCTTCACTAAGGGCAATTTGTGCCTGACAAATTTGGTGGCCTTCTATGGTGGGGTTACAGTGTCGGTGGACAAGGGAAGGGCACATGATGTCATTAGCCTGGGCTTGTGCAAGGCATTTGACACTGTCCTGCATCACTTCTTGTCTCTAAATTGGAGAGACAAGGATTCAATGGGTGAACCACTCGGTGGATAAGGAACTGACTGGATGGCCGCACTCAAAGAGTTGTGGTCAATGGCTCCATATCCAAGTGGAGATCAGTGATGAGTGGTTTTCCTCAAGGATCAGTATTAGGACTGGTAGTGTTTAACATCTTTGCTGGCAACATGGACAGTGGGATCAAATGCACCCTCAACAAGTTTGACGACAATACCAAACTGTGGTGTGGTCGACACTCTGAAGGGAAGGGATGCCATCTAGAGGGACCTTGACAGGCTTGAGAGGTGGACCTGTGCAAACCGCATGAAGTTCAATGAGGCCAGGCACAAGGTTCTGCACATAGTTCGGCACAATCCCAAGCACAACTACAGGCTGGGTGGAAAATGGATTGAGAGCAGCCCTGAGGAAAAGGACTTGGACGTGTTGGTTGATGAAAAGCTGAACATGAGCCAACAGTGTGCGCTAGCAGCCTAGAAAGCCAACTGTGTCCTGGGCTGCATTAAAAACAGTGTGGCCAGCAGGNAGCAAGTCCAGAGGAGGGCCACAAAGTTAATCAGAGGGATGGAGCATCTCTCCTACAAGGACAGGCTGAGGGAGTTGGGCTTGTTTCACCTGGAGAAGAGAAGGTGCCAGGGAGATCTAATTGTGGCCTTCCAGTACCTAAAAGGGGCCTATAGGAAAGATAGAGAGGGGCCATTTCTTAGGGAGTGTAGTGACAGGACAAGGGGTAATGGGGAGATTTAGCTTAGGCATTAGGAAGAAATTCTT
>VWZZ01004842.1:20181-62125 GCA_013399095.1 Psophia crepitans | reverse complement strand
TGCTGTCAACCAAGACCCCCAAGTCCCTTTCAGCATGACTGGTCTCCGGCGTCTTGTTGCCCAGTCTGTACGTACAGCCAGGGCTGTCCTTTCCCAGGTGCAGAATCCGGCATTTGCTCATGTTAATATTCATGTGGCTGGCAATTGCCCAGTTCTCTCATCTGTCCAGATCTCTCTGCAAGGCCTCTCCACCCTCAATGGAGTCAACAGCTCCTCTCAATTTAGTATTGTCTGCAAACTTCTTCAGAACACCTTCTAGTCCTATATCCAAGTTGTTTATGAAAATGGTAAGAAGAACTGGCCCTAAAATGGAGCCCTGGGGAACCCCACTACTGACTGACCACCAGCCTGATGTAACCCCGTTTACCATAACTCTTTGGGCCCTACCCATCAACCAAAAGATCAGCACCTTAAAGATCATCTAGTTCCAACCCCCCTGCCGTGAGCAGGGACACCCTCCACTAGACCAGGGTGCCCAAAGCCCCATCCAACCTGGCCTTGAACACTGCCAGGGATGGGGCATCCACAGCTTCTCTGGGCAGCCTGTTCCAGTGTTGAAACTGTTCCTTAAAAAGGCAAGGTAGCAGGTATTACTTGGGAGGGGAGTGGGGAGAAAGGGAGCTTACTTTTTCCTTGTTTCTGTGCATCAGTGCATCAAGATTTTTTGCTGACCAGTTTGGAAATTGCAGATGTAATATTGTAGGAATAAAACAACTTTCACCTATTTCCTCACTGATGTTAAACTTTCCAAAGCCCAAATGTATTTGGATGAACACGTAAATGTAGGCTTCTACTCTGATGTTTTTGTGTGGCGTCCACATTTGACTGCTGAGCTGTACGAAGAGGGGAAAGCAGTACAGTGGAGGTGCACTGTGGATGCCTTCTCTGGATCATTGGATGAGGTTGCTATAAACTGTGAAACTCAGAGAAGATATAGGATAATTACTCCTGCTCTGCTGTGTAGTGAAAAGCGGTATGTAAAGGAGTAAACAGAGTTGTAGGAAGATGCAGCAACTAGAAATCTCATCTAGACAAAACTATTACAGAAACTGAATGTGGTAGAAAATAAAAAGGCAGTAGGAGATTTGCTGTCATTAGAAATCAAGATTGGACGCCTTTCTACACTATAAACTGTAATTCAACCACAAGTTATTTGTTCAATACAAGAATTACTGCGTGTCCTACAGGAAGTCAGAATTATTACTTCCCTTCCTGGCCTTGGAAATTATGAGGCAAATCCTGGTTTGAAATCAGCTCCTAAAACATCAGTACACTCAGGATCTGAACTGACAAATATATTTTTAGTAAGAAAAAATGTTCCAGATCATTTTTACTGGAGGCAAAATTCACAGATTACTGTGTTTGGTCATTCTGTATATGAGACATATATTTGAATTTTTGTTTATGTATCCATTGTTGTTCATATTTAATACCGCAACTAATTACTAACACCAATTCTTATACTATAATTAAAATAATAATTAAATAATGCATGCTGGAGAAATTTTAGCAATGTACATAATGCAGTAATAAAACGTGGTACTTGAGCAGCTCCTCAGGTCAAATATCTCTGGATGCAAAAGGAATTTATTTTTCTGTTTTCAATTAAAATTGAAATTACTTTTCTGATTTTTAATGTTAGACTGATATAAAAAGTGGGGGTTTTTGTGATCACAGCTTACAGCTTTGTTAGGGAATCACGAAAGATGAAAGTGCATCTGCCAGAAGGGTGATTCAGAGTCAGTAGGAAGCTTTGCTGGGAAAACAAGCTTATAGAATAGGAAGTGGACAAAACGATATCACCTTTATTTTAAGAACTGTTTTTCACTGTGTTATTTCAGAGCATTCCTCAGGCAGAAATTCAAGTTCCTCTTGGGCTTTTACAATTTCTAAAATTTTCCAAATTATTTCTACTATACTTTTTTTTTAATGCTGAAGTGTGTTTTCAGAATACTGATGAGGACTTTGAAAACCACTATTTTTGCTTCTCTGCAAGAATGGAAAGATTAATCTATTGTATCTTGTACATCTCCAGTTGTTCTTAATGTTACATGCAGTCTTTTGAAGAGCAAAGTATTTCCATTAGTAATGGTTGCTCAGTATTTGTTTTGTGTGTCTTCTGTATCCAGGCACGCATATGCTTGTCTTGTTGGTGTCTGGTTTCCTTACTTAGGACTCATTCTGACTTTACTGATGGTTTACATGTATGTTGTCTTAGACAAAGTCACATCACGATCAGAGCTGGGCACAAACGTAGCTGATTGTGATCAATACTGAATGTAATGACAGAATGCATTATGCGGAACTCAATAATGCCCTCATACATGTTGCTTACTGTAAATGTGTGTTTATGGCAGCCATTCCCATGCATCTAAAAGCTTTGAATGAGAGAAGATGTCCCTATGTTTCTGACAAATGTTCCGCACCAGCAGTTCTCATTGAAGATAATGATAAAACATAAATATTGGATGAGGAGCAACTTGTAGCCTTATTGGAGTCCAGAACAGACAGAATGAGCATCCCAAGATGTCAGTGCGTTTTGGATTTGATAGATGGGGGATGTTGTGTTGAGTACCTTTGTGACTAACAAGTCTCAAAAACCAAAGGTAATTCAGAAATGACGGGAAGTTCCTCTAGATTAATAATTTATGAGACAAAGTGAAGTGGGTTAAATACATACATGGTTGGTCAGGTGGCAACTAAGAGGGAAGAGGTGGATTGTAACTTCTGTGTTACAGAAGGACCAGGAGGGAGCAGAATTAAGTCCAATAGTATAATGTATGGATTATTTGAAGCAAGTAAATGAAACTAAGAATAAGGATTTAACTAAAACATAATAAAATAATAAATACAAATAAATAAAATATTGATATAAAATTGTTATTAAATGAAATCATTAA
The DNA here is from genome assembly GCA_013399095.1 of Psophia crepitans. Lineage (NCBI taxonomy): Eukaryota > Metazoa > Chordata > Aves > Gruiformes > Psophiidae > Psophia > Psophia crepitans. The sequence goes on along the minus strand of VWZZ01004842.1, from coordinate 59,225 downwards.
GTAGGATTATATTGAATGTTTCTTCAGTGTAGATGAAAGTAAAACAACTTTCTGAGACTCTGTAGTTATAGTACATAATGCTATGTGCTATAGGAATGGAATATTGATATGAAGATCATGTCTGCTTGGCAGAAGGGTCCAAGGACCTTCAGAAACTGGTCTTTCCCTCATTTCTATAGGAAATATTCATCACTCACTGTCAGTGGAAAGACTTCTTACTTCAGTAAGAACTGGATTTCACTCTGATATGTTTGTGAAACAGAAATAGGGTGATTCATACTGTGCTTAAATATAAATGCTTAAAATGAACCAAAGATGGAGGAAAGAGTTGTGAAATAGAGGTAGAATATGAAAGTAATACTCCGATCATCGATGGACAAAAATTTTAAGTCAATTGGCAGAGAGGAAACCAGACAAAATGAGATGTTCCCCTTTGTTGATAGAAATATGAACAGAATACAATCCAGAGTGAATTTCAGTCAGATGGAGCCAAACTGTAACACCAGCCCTGAATGTGCTTGGATGCTGCGGAAATTTGAATCTGGGTTAACTCCAAGCACAGCTCTGTCAGCTCCCCTAAGTTACAACTATTTTTTTTGCACCAGATCTTTTTTTCTCCCAACCTTGGATCCACCCAAAAGCTCTGAGAAGTCTTGAAGTTTATAGCCTTTGGCTCGTGCTGACAATCAGAACGAGAAGCGAGTGCTGATAAACTGTTTAATAAAATGCTACAGAGCTCTAGTTCTGGCAGTTAATGGTATTACACCCATGTCACAAACCTCCAGTGAAGGAGCAGGTATAACCTCTCCTTTTTTGTATTCTTTCCACTCTACAGCATCCAAAGGGCAGATTTCAGGCAGTACATCTGTGTCGAATATCATTTTTTGTGTTCATTCACCCTTTCATGTTGGATCTTGCTAGGTAAAGGAAGAAGCAATCTTTTAGACATTTACTATTTACAATTAAATCCTACAGCAGAATATTTTTTTTAGTGTATTTGGTTTACTCTTTCAGAGTAATTATAGTTTGGTTTGGTTTGGTTTTTTTTTCTTTCAAGAAATAGTACTCCTTAAACCTCTCTTAGAATCAAATCTATTTCATGTAAAACCTGAAAACTGTCATACAGATTGTGGAAGACAAAGCTTTGTTAATAAAACAAAGCCGTTTGTAACAATGCTGGCGTATGCTACTGTTAACTCGATGCACTGTATTTGGAACTGCAAAATATTTTACACTGAAAGAACCAAATTAATTTTGACTTCCTATTAGTTTTTTTCAGCATCCAACACATCTCAAAGCATCTAACATCTTATCTTAAATTTAAGATGTTGGGGATTTTTATTTTATTCTTAAGCATTTTTCCAACGTAAGTTTCTTACTTGATAGAAATATCAACATCTTGTTTTTTTCCAGAAATAGCAAAAAATCTCATAGCATTTATGTTAATATTGCAACTACACTAATACTAATTATGGAATTATTTTTTCTTCTTTTTTTTTCTTAATGATTTGATCGTCCAGAACAATTGCCTTTCTGAACATTTTCCTTTTCTGTTCACAACAACTGTGAACTCAGTGGAGCTCTGTATGTTTCCAAGTATTTGCATAATTAGGTAGAAAATTATTAATGGTATTAGCTTTAAAAAAAATAAAAAATCAGTAAGCTGTTCAGTGTGCTGAGGAGAGGTACTTTACAGCTCTGTCCTGGCAGAGTGAGTGGAAAGGTATTGTATGTCAGTTTACTAAATCACTCTGCAATGTCATGTGGCTGTGATTTGTCAAATGGCCTTTGAATTCTCTCTCCCCTTTTTCTGTAGCGCTGGACCTGCAGGGTGCAGGTCATTTAAAGTTTTCACACTGGACATGGTAGATGTAACAACATTATACTCCCATTCTTTTATGTTGAAAATCAAGTGCCAAAACCATTACTTTTCACTAAATATTGTGAAATGAAAATATTCACTACACTTTAGTTAAGATGGGAAATACAGGGTTTGAACAGAGCAATCAGTATTGTAGGTAAGCAAAAATTACTGAGAAAATTTCTAAATGTTGTAAGATTTAATCTTTATTCTCTAACTGTTGTTTTTTTGCATCCACAGATTGTTTGGTGTGACTTCTCTTACTCAGACAAACTGCTCGAGCACTTGGATGATCATCAAAAATCAAGAGTTACATTGGTATCACCATGCTAATCCAATCTTACTGCTGGTGATGTACTACACCCTTGCAACTCTAATCCGTCTTTGGCTACAAGAGCCCATTGTAAGCGTGACTTCCTTCTCTTTTTTAGTGCTAATGACTATGAGGGTGGCCAGTGCAGATACTTGCTAACAGAGGTGCAAAATTCAAGAAAGTTAAGGGAAATAGACAGCAAGTGCAAGCTGGTACCTTGAATTTGGTCTTTTTGATAAGTGTCTTCAAGGGTCTGATCTGGCTGCAGTTACACGGATATTCTTCTTAAAGTGAGCAGGACTATTTACGTAGGGACTGCAATGGCAGAGCGTGAACTCTTACTCTGATTTGGAAAGCCAGTATCAATATGAAGTTATGTAGGTGCTGTGAAATAGAAAGCAAACACACAGGGCTTATCTAGCAGGGCTGAAGTAGCATACAGGCTGGCACAGGATACTGTGAGACAAGACAGAGATTTACTGGTACAGTACTGGTACTATACACAGATAGAGAAAAATCTTCTTAAAAGCTTTCCTCCTGAATCTGTGTGCCTGAGTGAAAATCCCAGCTTTCATTTAACAGCAAGAAAAAAAGGAGACAAGACCTAAACTTTTACTTCTTTCAGTTTCAGAGGAAAAAGTGAATATAAGAACCCGAAGATATCTTCAAAGCTTAGAAACCTGGAACTATAAAGAGGATGATCCCAAGCATTATTTTATTTTAACCTCGTGATCTGAGGCTTGACAAGAGTTTTACAGTTCAGGTTTAGCAGTGATGTAAACCACAATGAAAGTACTCATGACTGAGCTGTGCATTAGTGGAGCTTGTAGTAGCAAGTAAAAATGTTGAAGTTTTTCTTATTTTAAGGGTGTTTCTTCATAAAACGGATAATGTAACAGTTTAACATTTAAAAAGGCAGACACAATACATCACCTCTGAATTTAGATGTCTGATATTTGGGGTTTACATGTATTGAGCTTCATCATAAAAAATGAATGATGCCAGAACTGTCAACTTGAGTTATTAAAAAATTGTGTCTAAAGTTTCCAGAAATCTTAAGACTGGCTTTTCTAAAGTCACAAGGTTTTTTAAAAGATTGTGGTCCAGTGCCCTCTGGCATTGGGTTCTTTTAAGGGTTTTTTCCTATTATTTCTTTCTGCAGCTGAAGCAACTGGAAACTTGCTTTTTTTCTTTCCTTAAGTGAAAGCTGAGATTTCCAAATAATAATATGATTTTAGCATTGGGGCTGTAACTAAAACTTCACATCTCACAAACTGCATAGTAAAACCATGAGAACTACTCACAGAGGTGTAACCACATGTGAAATGCAGATAGTGGGAGCTGTGTGATCTCAGCCTTACTGGGAATTCATTTACAGTACCCGGGTTATTTTCACTCAACTTTCACTATCTTAAAGTTTGGTGCTGGATCTAAGTTAGTTACTGTGTTTTTTCAGTGGAGAGAAATGGGCCCGTCTATTTTAGGACAGAGTGAATCCTGCAAGTTCCTCCAGGGACTAGGGAGAAACTATAGTGGACATGCTTGCACCTTTTTCTTTTAAACTGCTTGTGTTGTCTGAGATGGATATTTGCATCAGACACTAAAATCAGTCTCTGAGAACTGGAAAAAAGTCAGATTAGAGATGCTTTCTAAGTAATTGAGCTAGATCAAGTAAATATTAGAAGAGATTAATTTAAGAAAGGTTGGTGTCTCTCAAACCCATAGCTACATGAGGGTCAATACAAAGTTTTGGCACTCCCGTGGGAACTTCAGATGCCAGAGGAATGATGCTTCCCTCCAAAGATAAATGGACACACACACACACAAAGAGAACATTGTAAAGAAAATTATACCCATGCATTAATGCTTTTTTTTGATGAACAGGATTTGTCATTAGAAAGAGATGCTGATTTGCAACATTTACCATATTTTACACGCTTTGTCCTTATGGCCTGTTTTTGCTTACATGCATTTTGGTTTTCCTTTAGTCGTGCCATAGATGAGGAATTAATCTTTCTCTTACTAGCTTTTTCCTGATAGACTCCATTCTCAATTATTTAAATGCAGAAATAATTGTATTCCAGGTTTCATTGAAATGTCTTTTGACTTGTGAATTTGTGGTGCATTTGATTCATTATGAAACTAAGTAAGTTGCTTTTGCAGTCCCCTGGGATTTCAAAGTTACACTGTATTTAGAATCTCACTGCTAACCTGCCTATATCTGGATGGGTAGCAAAGACAATACGCTATGTGCTGTTTAGTGTAAAGCAGTTGTTCTCTGCATACTACTGTCATGTACAGTAAAAAGTGGCTCATCTTACAAATTTTATTCAAAAGAATCTCCTGAACAAAAGTGGTTTTGAACAAAATGTGTGTGATGGATTATGCATCACTCTAAAAAGCTGTACATAACCTAAATATAATGCTGGTCCAGTAGATTCTAAAAACAGGGTGAGACATGTAGACCTGGTGTTTTTTCCTTCCTGTGTGAATCGCATCTTGGGGTCCTCCTGTGGACAAAATTCCTGCTGGATTGCAGCAGGAATTCTCTCCGAGACAGATGCTCTTGAGACTGTCTCTGAATACTGCAGCTGATCAGCAGTTTTACAAGAACAATCCTCAGTTCAAATCTTGAGTTTCAGGATGAAGTTTTTTGTGTGTGCGCCACAGTCTGTCAAAGTGCAGCATGCATGAGCTTTCAGTGTACGGTCTCTGTGTGGGATTCGGTATGGATCTTACTCATGCAAAACGCCCTTGGCGGTCAGTGGAAGTTCTGCTTTTCTTATGCACTCTGTTTTGGATCCTGATTTGTTCTAACACTGGGTCTTGTGAAATTCTACCTCTGCAAATAAGAAGAGGCAATCTGCCTCTGGAGACTTCAGCTCATAGTTGTAATTGCTTGCACTGAATATATGAATAGGGTCCATTCATTCTGTTCAGTGAATGGTAAGGAAGAGTACAGAAGTGAACAGAGTTACAGTAACTTAATGTAAAGTCCTTTTATAGAATTTCTAGAATTGTTTGAATTAAGAGGCATTTGAGAGTTGCTCAGGTAGTGGAAGAACTGGAAGAATTAGACAGGTCAAAGGACCCTCACAAGCAGTAATCATATGACTAGTCCTGTGTTTTCTTGCTTTTCTTCCTCTTGTGAGAAAGAGAAAACAAGATTTCCCACCCTTCCCTGCAGTCACTTAGGCTAAAAATATGGTACTAAAGTCTTTGTCTATATCTTAGGTCTTTTGGTATTGTTTTAGTCACCTTGGTGCCAAACTAAATGTTATTATGTTCATTATGGTCCACATTTATATTAAAGTTTCCAATGGCAGTGACAAGTATTTTAAGCACAGAATCAGTTTATGTCATCTTACAGTTTGGCCAGGAATGCCCTTTTACAGTCAAATATAAATACACAACTGTATGTGAAATGTGCTACCATTGCCTCTGAGAAGTAAAATTGAATTAATAACCGTTGTTTATCTAAGTCAAGATTTAAAAAATAGGACCTTACTGTTAGGATTGGAATGGAGAGAGTTTCAAAACCAGCTAGGATGTTTGGATGTCCTGTTCCCATGGGTAGCTTTGCAGACCTCTGCTCAGCATCCTGATTTATTCTTATTCCTTTGCATCAGCTGATTTTGCATAAGCAATGAGAACACTTACCACCAGCTAGTTCCCATTAAAAGTCTAATTTGGGACCCTGCCTTTGAAACATCTCAAGTTCAGACAAAAACTAGCTTTTACACCATGAGGTATCTCTTTATTGGCAGTAGATGGAGTTTAAGTAAAACAGCAAGTACCGGGGCAGGTGGATATTTCTGCTGCAAACCAAAAGTCAACTTAGTAAGTCTTCATTTGAAGCAGAAATACAAGTATCTGCTAAGTAGAAAAGACAAAATAGGCAAAAGAAAAAGCTTTAAGTCCTTACAAACAGACTATTCAGGTTGAAATAAAATATGACAATTAGTTGACCAGTTGTTTTGTAGTTAATAATAGGATAATTTCAGAATAATACTACTAAAGCTGGTGTGTGATCTGTAGTTTGACTGCAGCTCAGCAAAGTTCCTGAACTGTCACTTAAGTCCTACTGAAGGCAGTAGGACCTTGTCCCAGGGTCCAGGTTACACAAGGACTTCTGTACTTTGCTGAATAGGGACGGGTTTACGCAGCAAGACCTTACAGCTGAACAAATGAAGATTTGGCTCAATGCTCTAAACAACTGACACCAGCGGAGGTTGTAATGAGAGGAAGTAGTTTTGGTAATTCTTTGAATTTGGTAATTCAAAGTTTTTTGAGCTTTGATAAGTTCAACAGCAATATAGAACCTGACTTGAGCACTTTTCATTTGTTAGAGTCACCTGTGTGTTTATTTAGTACTGCAGCACTTTTTCACATAGGAAAACAGGTTTTTTTTAAAGCAGTAGTTTGAAGCATAGGTAAGTATATCTTTCAATCCTCACTGTTCCTACTAGCTTTGAGATAAGCATCCAGGCATTAATGGATGTCAGAGTGGAATAGCCACTGCTATTATTAGTCCAAAATAGTCCTTTTATATTCTTACATACCTTCCTCTGAAATTTTGAGTACTTACTATTTCCATCAGAGCCAAAAATCTGAAAAACACATGAAGTCTTTGGAAGAGAGGAGAAACCAGAAAACTAAGGAAGTAGAGAGAGCAAACAGAAAATAAAAAGTAGGGTCGAGGTCTGAGGTTCAAAATGACAAATTGGGCAAACGCAGAGAGCAGACTAACCTCAGTAATGGCAGCTCCTCCCTGATGGTATCCCTGGGGCCAGTGACTCCTGCTGAGCAGCACTGTGCTGGAGATGCTCACAGCTCTCACATGCAGTCCCCTGGCTCCAGAAAACCCTCTTCCTCCCTTTATCAGCACACGTTTGAGCTTACCACTCTCACCAGTATTAACATCAAGGTTTTGCTGCTTTGAGACAGCACAGCTGGGAATTTCAGGTTTGCAGGAGAAAGAGGGACAGTGCAGGAAGAGATCTGGAGGAGCCCTCAGAGGAGCTGTATCCTAGCATGGTCTATGTACATGTACCCAGGTCTCCCACTTGTCACACTGTAATAACATCCATGTTCAGTCTATTTGAGAGGCCCCATACCCCTGCTGAGCCATAGGATTAAGATGGACTTAAAACGTTAGCAGTCCTTCGCGACCGAGTGGTAATTGTTCCTGCCACAGATGAAGAAGTAGAGCATGTGGATCATAGGCAGTCAGAGTCACAGAACAGTCCAGGTTGGAAGGGACCTCTGGAGACCATCTGATCCAACTTCTTGTGAGAGCATGGCCTCAGATTAGGCTGTCCAGGGCCAAGTCTTGGATGTTTCCAGCAAAGGCAGGCAATGCCTGTGATTAATTGTTCTCACAGTGATTTTTGTGTATGTGTGTGTGTATATATATATATATCTATATGTCTATATATCTCTAGAAGGCATTTCCCTGAACCAAATTATGCCCTTAGCCTCTCGTCCTGTAACCATTCCTCGCTGTGAGAAAAGTACTTCTGTCTTCTTTAAAACTACAATTTAGGTATTATAAGGCTGAAAACATTTCTGCATCCTTCAGCTTCTCCAGCACTGTAATCATTTTGGTAATTTTCTGGTGGATCCTCTCCAGATTTTCTATGTCTGTCTTGAACTGAGAGATGCCAGAACTGAATCGCAGGTGTGGCCTGACACTTGCCAGGTACAGTGGAATAACCACATCCCTTGATCTGCTGGCAGTACTCTTGCTGATGCAGCCCAGGACATGTTTGCCTTCCTTGCTGCTGGAGTTCACTGCTGGCTCACATTCAGCTTGCTGTGCACCAGGAGCCCCTGGGCCTATTCCACAGAGCTGCTCTTCACACAGTCTGTCCACAGCCTTTGCTATTATGTGGGATTGTTCCAGATCCAGGACTTTATATTGATCTTTGTAAGCCTTGTGCAGTTTTTGTTGGCCCATCTCTAACCTATCTCTGTATGGTGGCTCTTCCTTCTGGCCCATCTACCTCACCTCCCAGTTCAGTATCATCCACAACCTTTGTGTGGGTGCATTCCATCCAGATAGTCTTGAAGATACTGAATAGTACCAGACCTACTGTCAGTCCCTGAGGAACTCCACTCATGACTGATTACCATTTTGACTTTGAGCCATTACCGCACTTTAAACAAGACAGTCTATGCAGTTCTCCACCCATCTTGTGGTCAAGTCCATATCTTCCCAGCTTGTCAGCAAAGATGTTGTGGGACACTGTGTCAAACACCTTGCTAAAATCTAGGTAGCTGATATCCACAGCTCTCTCTTCATCCACTGAGATAGTTTCAGCATAAATAGCAATCAGATTACCCTTGGTAAATCTGTATTTGCTTTTTCCAGTCATCTTGTCCTACATATGAGCATGAGCACATGCAGGTATTTTTGTGGCTTGACTCAGAAGCTAGACTGGATGAGCCTAGATGGATGACCAACACTGACTACTTTATTATGTACTGAGGCATGGATTAGTGAGTTAAGTTAGCCTTTAGTGGTAGGTACATGTGCTCAAAATGTTTTGATCTTTTCAGTTCTTCTCTTGTTTAGTGAACGGAATTGGCTTTTCATATATATATATAGGCAGATGAGTGAATTTTCTTTCAGTACACTGCCTTGAAAATTAAACATCTGTACACTAGCTTATAATATGACTATATAGTAAAGTGGGATGTGGAGGTCTGTAATTTTGTTGTCTTGTAACTATCAGGAAACATCTTGGCAGTTACAGAAAAGCTCTGTCATCATTTTTGAAAATGTCATCTCAGGAAGAGTCATCTGTCATAGATCGAGTGGATTGGATACTAAAAGATATTTCAAAGGCCTACTTTGGAGAGGGAGCATCAATTAGGGGGAAATTTAAATTTATATTCCTCTGGTAAGACTGTTATTTAGAGAGCTATAACTAGTCTTGTCATTTGTATTGTTTAGCAGACGCCTGATGAAGAAAAATCTGTTAGCAGGGAAGATGACAAAGAAATAGCCTGCAGCCCAATTCCAATGACAGCAGAGAGAAGACGAAGTCTGTGGTATGCAAGCCACTATACAACTGATGAGAGAAAAGTAAGGCTGGAGGGGCAAGGATCTCTGCATTAAATATATTTCAATCAGTCGGATAATTTTATCAGTTGCTTTGAAATTAAGGGAAGCAGTGTTGTATAGGTTGCAAGTAAGAAAAGCTTCACGTGTGACCATGTAAATCAGATATAATATCAAGGATGTGTGGCAGAGTAGGAATGTATTTTGTAAAAATTAATAAAAGAACACCAAGAGCCGGTGTAAGGATGTAAAAGAAGAGCACACTTTGTTTTTGGCTTCCGCATTTAGGAAGTTTAGGGCCAGACTTCTGACATGAGACCGTTATCTTTGTGCAAAACAGCTAGAAAGTCTGTCAGAAAGCTAAATCCTGATGTAAAGATCTGATCTGCCTTGTAACTGTTAATTAGCACTGTCATTGGTAAGGGGGGACTGCCTGCCTGTCTTCCTCCAAGCACACTGGTGCCTTTGTTGGATATTTATAGCAAGGCAGTTAAGGCAGTTGGTGTAAAAGCTCCCGGAAAGGTCCAGCTTCCAACCATCTGCCCTCACCAGCTGCAGTGCAAAATTTCATTTGGTGAGTTGCAGTCAAATTTGGGATAAACTAACACTCTGTTGAGCCATGTGTCCTCAAGTCCCAAGAACTCCACTGTAGTAATAGTAATGGTAAATGAGCTGGCAAATGAATAAAGTATCACCTTTTATATTAATACAAACATTTCATTGGAAGTATCTTTATAATTACAGTAATTCTAATGATCATTTAAAAACTTAGTTTTTAAGCATTGGATCATTAGAAAGACATTAGAAAGCAGTTAATCAGTATAATGTCATACTGATTAATTCTTTGACCTAGTATCTAAAATTTCAATGCAACATTCTTGGTTTTGGTTTAGAATTCACAGGAACATACTGTAAAGTTATGTTAATGCTACAGCACACTGAATATCCTTTTATGGAGCATAGTGTAAAATTCTGCTGGCTTTTAATGAATTCTTTCTGCATTTCGTAGTGCAAAAGTCAGCAAATATGCATGCATGTATTCAGAAAGTTCTTATTAATGCTTGAGCCATGCTTCTTTAATAATTTGTCCTTGCATTGCTTTTTGCAGCTTCTGTCAATGACCCAAGATGAATACAAGCCATCGGATGTTAGTATACTACTAGTCTTTATAATTTTGTAATTCTTCTTAATGTGTGTAAATGCGGATTACACTGATACATACAGATAAAAACTTAGATGGCATTTTAAAAATTCTTTATTTTGGTTAGCCTGACATTTACCCTATAACCTTGATTATCCTACCTGTAATTGTCTTTTGCTTCCTTAACATTTGCACTGAGAAACCACTGATTAGCCCTAAAACTGATCATCTGAAATTAAACTGCTTGTAGTAGTACCAGCTGGCAAACGATCTTTGCTATTTCATTGGGTTTAAATAAGATACCAAGACATGCTTTCTAATGCAAGCCATCTTTAAACTTGATTTAGCTTCTTTGCTGTATTTTTTTCTTTCATTCGTGTTGAAATGCTGAGGCCCTTAAAGCATGACTGACACCACATATGAGTTCAATTTACAGACTGCGGAAAATCCAAGTCTTTGTTTAAATGGACATTCAAATGATCCATATATCTTGACTGCTATAGACCCTAGCAGACTCCGAAAGCACAAACATCCCCTCTGTTCAGTGTACGCAGAGGAATGGAGATGCAGATGTACTTTGGGAGCTGCTATAACCAAATCTAAACGTGCCTCACAGCCTGTGCTTGGTGTAGCTGCTGAATATAACCCAGATACTGTGCAGAAACAGTCAACACATGCCTGTGCATAGTTTGCACAGGCAAAATACACTCCTATCTCACAGCTTAAGCAGAAGTCAGTCTTCGGCATATACTACCACCAGTAACCCATTCCATGTGAATTTTTGCCGATGCGAGAGAGGTTTATGATTGTGGTCGCAAACAAGCACAAGAGCTGAAATTTTATTCACAAAAATAAAACAAAAGAGTGTTGAATTAGGACTACCAAGTGGAATAAACATGGCATCGAGAACAATAATTACCACAACTGGTTTTATTAACAGCAGCAAATGTAGATCTCACCAGTAATAATTTAAAATTAAAAGTAATTTGTAACTATTATTGTCATAACTACTGTAAATAGTCAGACATGAAGTACAGTCTGAAAATCTTGATGTGTTAGCTTGCCTAAGCAGGAGGATGAATTTTTGGTTACAGCTTTAACTTAAATGTGAGAGATATAATGATACTTTCATAGTTGGCTGTAAAAAGCCAATTTATCCTGGGAAAGGCAGGATGCCTGAATATGGGCTTGCTGAGTTACTCTTTGTGCACTGAACCATGCGGTCAGCTTTAGCCTTCTCCAGCTGTGGATATGTTAACTTAGTCCACCTTTACACTGTTTTTTCTTTCAATTTAATTTCATAGGTAGGACAGTCCGAAAGCATGCAAATAGTCATTTACCGTGGCTCAGCTGACTGCAGTAACGTAATTGCTTTTGCTTTTGTAGCCACACTTTTATTCCTTTTCAGACTGCTTGTGTGTAAACTGAAGAGTTACCTTATGCAATGTGACATTCTGGGAACTGAAAAAAAACTTGGAATCTTTTAAAGGAAATACTTATAGAAGTTCAGAGATGCAGCAGCATTGTACTGTTTGCTGAAGAACTTCACTGAAACAAACGTGGAATCTATTGATACTGCATAAAAAGCTAACAACAATCAATTTTGGAAGCTGTTATGTGCTACTTCTGCATGCAGCATGGCTATCACATACCAATTTCTTTGGAAGGAAGTAACTGCAGTTACTTGTTAAGCTCCTTTAACATTGGCAATCCAACACTAGTCAAGCACAGAAGTAGGAGTCTCGTTCTCCTAAGAGCCCCCCTAAATGCAGTGCCTCTCTCCGTTGTCCTGGCAGGTGCTGCTGGTAACAGTGAATGGGAACCCTGCCGACTATCACACCATCCACCCCACGCTGCCGTTAGAAAATGGTCCGGCCAAAGCAGAAATGTACTCAACACCACAGTACAAGTGGGAGCGTTCAGATGACATGTCAGGTAGTGAATTGCCTGGGAATTACCCTTATTTCCATCATTTTTCTTATTCTCTCTGTTCACTGCCTCAATCATTTGTTTTCATTTTGGTAAGCTCTTTGGCCTTCTGAAGTTAAGTATTTGCTGCCACCTTACAGTGATGGCTGACCACACAGCAGTTTTGTAAACTGGGCTATAGGCATGTGCTATCCATAATACTTTGCCTACCAACACAGTGACTGTGGGTTTTGCGTTGCTTTACTGTGCTTAAGTGTAATTTTTCTTCAGCTCCCATCTTGAGCTTGCTGTAGAAGGAGCCATCAGAGTGATTTACAAGTGAAATAATTCCAGGAGAGAGTGCATATACTACCTTTAGACCAGCATGAATTGCAAATAAGAGTTTCTTTTTCTACTTAGAAAAGGAAGAGGAGGAGGATGAAGAAGAGGAAGAGGAAGTTGCTCAGGAGGAAAAAGAAAATGTTAAATTACATGCCCTGGTCTCTGTGTTCCAATTTATCATGAAACAAAGTTACATTTGTGCTCTGATAGCTATGATGGTAAGTACTGGCAAGAAAAAAAAAAATGCTGTTTATTTTACAAATAAATGTGTCTTCTCAATGTTTTCCTGAAAGTAATCTCATCAGTTGGTTTCAGTAAGTGTTTGCATCAGGGTTACAAAATACCAGTATGGTGTCTGCCTCATTTTGGGTCCATTTTAGGGTTATTAATGCATAATTCCCAGGCCTGTTATAGACTTACAAATAGGGCACCATGTGGTGTTCTGGGTAAAGCATCCCGTTTCCAGGACTGGGAGCACCGAGTTTTGTTGTCTGTTGAAGGTTAGAAAACCACTGGGACTCAGTTTTCTGTTGAGTTCAAAGCTTCTGCATAAGCAGGCTTGTCATGATTTTGCTCCACTCAGAAAATTGCCACAAGATTAAAGCATTTCATAGTGATACAGTAAATCTAAAAAAATATAGTTCCTATTTCAGATTGAAGCATGCATCCAGTTGCTCTCTGAGATGAAAAAAAAGTTTGTAAAGCCTGATTTCCTATATTGAAACAGAAAGGTCTCAAGGAAGATACAACTTTGTGCCAAGCGAGATTTTGCTATTGTTTTACTTACCGCCCGTATTTCTCTTTCTCATGTCGTTGCTTGTTTTTAAGTCCACTTCATACAAATACTTTGAGCTGCACTGTAGCAAGTTTTGAGCATAATGATTAGATCTCTCTCTATTCCCAATGCAAAGTTTGGTTTTACTGTTTTGGAAAGGTTTCAACTGTGATGAAATTAACCATAAAGCTTCTTGGCCCAATTTTGCATTAAAAATAGTAAAACAAATTAGCTTGGCTGCTTCTTGTTTGCACAAAGTTTCAAACTTTATTTGCTGTCCTTTAACAGGAAAAGTTTCTCAACTAAATAAAGCAGACTCCTTGTGCAAAATCTGGATCTGGCTTGATGCATTCTGAGACATTGGCAAATAGTTGTTTTCATATTGACACAATGCCTCTTTTTCATATTTTTTAAACTCATATGCTTCATATAATCTGCATTTCATTTTTAATTCATTTCTACGGTCATATCTATCAATATCAAAGAAGAAGATATATTTGAGTAACTTTCTTGTAGTTTAATATTGAGACACTACTAGCTTTTTTTGTTAGTGATATATCTTTGGTTTACATGACCCAAATTCATTTATGAATTTATTTATGGTATGATCTGATGCAAGTTTCACTTACACCATTGCCAAAGACAGCTCAATGTAAGTGATTTTCTTACGTGGGGACAGAGAAGTAGCATATTAGTGTTTTTCACGTAACCTTAAAAAATATAATTTCCAAGGGGGCTGAGTTAAACTGATTGAAATATTCTTAATGTTTCGTACTTTTCTATTGACATTGAAAAGGAATCTAAAATGTTTTATTGACAGTTATTCCACAGTTATACCAGCATATATATAGCTGAATATAGTCCTAAATTGGTAACACAATGTTAATGAAAAACACTTAGACCCCCAATCTTTACCCTGAGTGTTTAACATAGCAGTTTTTGGTGACTGATTTCTGCAGGCTGTAGAAAACATTCTGCAGTTGTGAATATTTAAGGTAATCTAACATGGTTAGTGTAGACTATATGTTCTTCAGGTTAGGTGTCTGCAGTCTGTGGATACCAGAGCTTTCCGTTTTAAATTGATTCCACAAAAGCTAGAACAGTATGGATTTAGCGTAGTTTTGTAAGTCTGTCAAAGGCCTTGAATGTAGTAGCCCTTGAATATGTTTTGCTATTCCTACTCTGAATTCTTTGCTGCTAGTTTTACAAGAAGGTCTTGTGTCCCCAAACGTTAGTCTGTATTTTTCATATCTTTTAGTTTGGTGTAATAAGAAGCAATAAGTCTGCTTACAAACCTTACCAAGATACAATTAATGCACAAAGCAAGGTTTACCCTCAGCTGGGGACTTACTAAGAATCCACTTTCTGCATGTTCTCAAAGGGGTTTATTGTAGCTGGCCCAGCAGCTGATTAATATGGGTAAGAGCCTCATGACACTGAAAATGTGAGCTAAGTACAGAAGTGTAAGTTGAGAGTAACTGGAAATACGCATCAGTGTTGTTCCTGAATGTATCTGTGAACATTTTTTCCTGTTTTCCTCCTCCCACAAGGCGTGGAGTATCACGTATCACAGCTGGTTGACTTTTGTGTTACTGATCTGGTCTTGCACATTGTGGATGATTCGGGACCGAAGGAAATACGCCATGATCAGTTCACCATTCATGGTTTTCTATGGAAATTTACTGCTAACGTTGCAGTATATATGGAGTATTGAGCTTAAGAATGATGAGCTTCCTCAAGTGTCTGGTTTTTTAGAAAGAAAGGAACCTGGGGAGTTGGCATCAAAGGTAGGTGTTACAAACAGCTGAGATTTATTTATGAAAACACAAAATATATTGTGATAAAAAATGTGGATCTCTTGGCATTACTTTAAGAGTGAATCCTCAGTATTCTCTGTACACTCAGTAACAGTTCCACGTTCAGTAGCAGTTCTACAATAAAGGATAAGTCATTAAAAAATAGTGTTCAGATAATTGCTTCTTGCTTGTTCAGCTAATACCAAAATAAATGTTTATGATATCTTTGTAAATTTTCATGATATTTCTGCAGAAAATTCTTAGTGGATGGAAATTTCTCACTTGTTAGGCTTTATAAACTGAGTGCAAAACTAGATGTGACTGGATTGGTTAGATTAATACCCATGGGATGTCAGGTCTGTCTCTGAATGTGATGGCAGCTGGCACTGTGGCATCATTGCAGTTACTAGTACTACTCACTCCCTTGTGATTTGACATGAGCAGCAGTACATAGCTGTGACTCAGCTTTAATTCTTTGTCCTTACACCTGAAGCAGCAGGAGTTGGAATCCACTTCAGGTCAGAAACAAGAGAATTTGTTGACCTTAGTGCATGATAGCTTTTTTTCCTTTCATGTCTTGAAAGCACTACAAAATACATTTTGTTTGGCAGGTTTGCTTCTGAGGGAGGGAAGGAACATAAATAGGAAGTTGTTTCCTAGAGCACCCAAGAGGGGCGTCTCAGGGAGTGCATCTGGTTGGCACTGCTCCCCTTGCACTAAGTGAATCACTTCCCTTGTGACTCCTAATTACCATTTAAGGTGATTCTGTAAGTGGTTTTCCTTGTTGGCAGTGCCCTTTAAAGGCCTTTCTAGGGCTTTAATGCATTTGAAAATTAATGACTGCTGTATTATTTCTCTCATAAAGGTAGGGCTAGTTTAGTAAGAGAGCTAAAGCTCAAGGGGTTCTGCAAGACAAGTTCTACAGTTTCTCTCAATGGCTTTGTAAATCTCTAAGGAGTTTTAACTGTCTTAGTATTTCAGCCCCTTTGACATTGTTTCTTATTAGCTATATTCATCAAATATCTAAAACTATCCTCTCCTTCTTCAGTGATCTTGGTGTCTGTGGAGTTTCTCACATCTTCTCACTCCTCTCTCTGGCTGCAAAAGCTCCCACGGTTGTTTTTCCCTTCTTAACTCTGTTACCCCAGAGGCGCTCCCGCTGTCACTGTTGGGCTCAGCCTTGGCCAGCAGCGGGTCCATCGTGGAGCCGGGTGGCATTGGCTCTGTCGGACACAGGGGAAGCTTCCAGCAGCCTCTTGGAGAAGCCACCACCCCTGTGGCTCCTGGCTACCAAAACCTTGCCATGCAAACTCAAAACAATCCTGTATCTCTCCATTGGAGCTATGCAAGCCATCGCATCCTGTCTGTGATCCCAAGATCGCAGCCCTGCACAGAGGTCTCCAGTTCCTTGTGTTTATTCCCCATGCTGCATGCATTAGTGTACAGGCACTTCAGAGAGGCATGCTGATTTCCCAGAAGGGATCTGGAAGGTTTCCCTGTAATCGTGCCTTGAAAGCATTTCCTTGCTTACATACAAATGCTTAAAGTGATCCTGCGTAAACCCTGTTTTGTTGATTATGTGTTTCCTTTTGTTCACATCACCCCAGGTGCCCTTTGCTTGTCAGACCTGTCCATCACTCCCTCTCAAGGCTGCTAGTAATGCTGATGCTCCCTGTTATTCATAGTTTAAAGCCCTTTGAATAAAGTTTGAATTTAAATAAAGATTGGATACTGTATTCTGCAAAGAGGAATTCTTTCTGCAAAATGTTCTGCATGCTCTGTGTGTGTTTCCTGGTCTGAAAAGGAAATAAAATAGATACTGTAAGAAGTGGGCTAAAGCATTTCTTTGATCTGCAACCCTTCAAGATTTCTGTTAGAGCCAGCTCTGGCTCTGGAAATACTAGCGAACAAGGTGTAAATGCAGCAGGGAGACAGAGCAACTCACGGCAGAACAACTCCGTGGTTTACAGTATCGATGGTTTGTGTTGCAAAAGCCAGAGCTCCAGGAGGTATCTGGAGAAGCTGTGGCAATTCACACAGGCTGACAATCTTCTGCTGCAGCCACGGAGTCAGCGAAAACAGCTGTTGCTAGCCTGGGACCTCTCCTTTCCCCCATGAAGTACTTGCAGGTTAGATGCAAAACAGGAGAGTTCTTTACATTGTACTGCTCGCCTTGTCATTCCTTTGTATGTAAAATACTTGGGCTTACATGTTTCCAGTTTGAGATTTTATTCTTCTAGCTCATAAAGTAGTGAAATAACCTTTGTTCTGCACCACTGAAATCAGTGGAAACTTGGCATAATGTAAACATAAAAGTGTGCAATGACTGTTTTCTGAATTTTGTCCATCTCAGTATTGCAAGCTGTTGACTTTAGCTTTTTGCAAAACACAGAAATGCAGTCCTCTTTAAAGAGGTTTATTTATTTCTGAAGTATCCTGCTGTTATGGAACTATCATCACTTAAAGCTCTTCAAAGAATTAAGAGCCATCTTAAATCTTGTAGCTGCTCCAGATGCAAGGCATATGCAGTTGACTATATCTTTTGTAACTTAATGACACACAAAGAGTTGGGGTTTTTTTAACCTACTTGTGTTTAAGCACCTGGAGTACCAAACCTCCTAAGTCAAAAGACTTAGGATATATAGCAAACCCTGATAATGACAATACACTCACCTGCCTAGCGTTCTTCCCTGCAAAAAGGAAAAAATGAATCAAAATGGCCAAATGGAATTATACCCATCAACATATAATGAGAAGATCCTTAAACTTATAAAACAGTGTTAAAAACTGAGTAGAACAGGGAGAATAGAATTGTAAAGGTAAATACCATTAAGAAAAGATGCAGAGTGAAAAGTTATTACTCAATGGAAAAGCGCAAATGAAATAAAGATGTTTTTAATGCTGGATGTTTTCTCAATGACTTAACTTCCACAAAGATGCTCTTTGACACTGATGACATTGTTGCCGTTTTCTCATGGACAGAGAAAACAAAGGCATGCGAAATTTATGAAAACATATGTTTGTATTAGCAGGATAAAGGATATACAATTAGTCTGTTGTTTTTGTTTTGATTTTTGTTTGCAGATTCTTTTCACAATTACTTTCTGGCTACTGCTTAGGCAACACCTCACTGAACAAAAAGCACTTCAACTAAAAGAAGCTACTTTATCTGAGGTCAAAGTTGGAAGTGAAGAAAATGAAGAAAAAGGTAAAGCCAGGTCCAATTTAGTCCTTCAGTCATTATAGAAGTTCCAGTTTACTGCATTTCTGTAATGCGGAAAGACGTTAGCAAGGTACCTGTTATTAACTAAGGAAGATACTACAAAATCTGTGTGCGGCTATCTCTCGGTGTAAAAATAAAGCATCTTTGAACTTCAGCAGTGTAAATAAAATGACCATTCTCTTCACTGTTGAACTGAAAAAAAAAAAGATAATTGAAGTGACTCATTTGAGAAATGTCGTTGAACTTCCAAATAATCAGTTTCCTCCTGTGTCCCAAGCTCAAACGAGCAGATTAATTGCCATAGGAGTTTAACCACAGGAGAATAAGCATTTACATAGGAAAAGTCAGTTGCTAAATTCTTTGAGGTTGTGTTGCACATAAACACTTCTACAAAACCAGAACTTAGACTGCTAATTTCAATGGGAAAATAAGCACGTATACTTTCAGTGCAGGCACTCATGCTCTCAGAAGCATGCCCGAGAGCAAAGTTTACTGCTACAGTTTCAGCTCCTCTAACAGCTCCGTGGCCTGTTCTCTCTTTTGCTACTGGGCACGTGTTCCCCCAAATCTTTCTTGCCCTTTTCTCTCTGAATGTTGATCTGAACAAGTTGAACTCACTAAAATGGTAAAAAGCCAGCCCGGGAAGCAGTGATGTACCTTCCTGTTAGAGTCATTTCAATATTTGTCTCGGTAAAATGTCTGGTCAGTGTCAGAGCTTGACACTGCAAGGATCTGCAGGGCAAGAGCGAGGAAAGAGTCTGAGAAGAGGGATGATGTGTGGGACAAAAGGAGTGGGCAAGCCTTTTGATGATGAATTCTATATATTGTTCTTAATGTGAAGAAAAGCGTTACAGCTATGTGCTATGAGTTTGACAAGCCCTGTTATCCGGATACTTGCCTGTGTGTACTTGCTACTGGGGGGGACACTTACCCTGCCCTCCACAAGGTTAATAACTGGGGAATCCTGACCTCTTCATAAAGCAAAAGCAGCTTGTCTTTTCTGCAGTGGCTCAGGTATAGCAGAAGCAGCTGGAAAAGTGGCGGTTTCTTTGAAAAACAGCAGTTAGTGCAGCATTTATATTTTTTAAGCTTGTTTGGTTTTATGTCAATGTTTTCTCTTGCTCGTGGTTTTTGGAGGTAACCACAATATTCTCTAAAGGACGAAACTCAAGATGAGAGGTTCAAGCTCAAGATGAGTGTTTAAACTTTAAACACAAGATGAGAGGTTTCTGGTGGTTCTGGTGGTTTCTTTGTTTTCCAGTTTAAAAGGTTTCTTGCCTGGGGCTATAGGTATTGCCATAGAAAGTGTTTTGGCTGTTACCCGTTGTACAACCCTTAGGCTCTAATTTTCCGCTACAGCTGCCTGCATTTCAGACAAAGTGAAGACTGGTGTCTGGTAAGGATGTATAGATATGCACCGTGTGGCTCCAGGAGCAGGTTGAAGATCACATGAAGTTAAAACTCTTTCCCCTGCTCTGGAGGCATATATTATGATTCAGAAATACAGTCTTTTGTGAATATTGTATTTTAAGTATCTGTGTTGTGTGCAGAGATTTTACTTTCTGCCCGTTTCAATTCTCACTAAAAGTTCCCAAAACAGAGAGCGACCAAATGTGACTCTGTATTTGCAGAAGAGGAGTCGCAGGAGGGAGAAGTGGCAGAAGAACAGGAGGAGGAGAAGGAGGAGGAGGAGGAGGAAGAGGATGATGAGGATGAACAGGACATTATGAAAGTCCTAGGGAAGCTGGTGATGGCTATGTTCATCAAGTACTGGATTTACGTCTGTGGTGGCATGTTCTTCTT
Organism: Psophia crepitans; assembly: GCA_013399095.1. Lineage (NCBI taxonomy): Eukaryota > Metazoa > Chordata > Aves > Gruiformes > Psophiidae > Psophia > Psophia crepitans. The sequence goes on along the minus strand of VWZZ01004842.1, from coordinate 38,997 downwards.
TGTCAGTTTTGAGGGTAGAATTGTCATGTACAAAATCATCTATATGGTACTGTTCCTCTTCTGTGTGGCCCTCTATCAGGTAAGTGAGAACTTGTGTTAGCTAAGTTCCGTCCTTGAATACAATGGTTCATACCTTTAACTTGGTAATGAAGTAGTCCAAACAGAATTCATAGACAGTGTGTTTGTTCTTCAGTTAGATACAACTTAATAAGATTGTCTGAAGGGGCTAAGACTAATTCCCCATTAGCTTTTGGTTTCAGTGACAGGCAAAGTGCACATAAATTAGATGCATACAATACACACCTCTACTTTGGGACTCCACCCCACATCTCCGTGACCTGTGGAACCTGTGTGGGATAGTTCTGGGCCTGTGCATATCCCACATAGCCCAGAGCATCCACACCCCAATGAGCATGCAGTCCCTTTCCACCTGGACTTTCATTACCTAATGGTGATGAAACGGCGTGGTGGAAGCTTTTATGTCTGTGACCGTGTCCTAACAGACATTTTTACACAAAAGTCTGTACTTGGGTGCACGTGCATCAGGAGTAAAAACTCTGTCTCAAAGAACTGTGGCTCCGGTTGGGTGACCATTGTTTACTTTGGGCCAGCTGGGAAAAAGTATTCATAGGCTCTGTTTGCCAATGCTGTGTTGTCAGTATTTTTATGTCTTTGCCCTCAGCCTGTTTCAGCATCTTTAGTGTGTGATTTGCAGGTGCACTATGAATGGTGGAGAAGGATTTTAAAATACTTTTGGATGTCAGTGGTTGTTTACACGATGTTGGTACTTATCTTCATCTATACCTACCAGTTTGAGTCATTCCCTGGGTTGTGGAAGAACATGACGGGCCTGGATGAAAAAAAGTAAGTGTTTTCATTTAATTAAATGTTTCATCATTTCAGTTTTTTTCTTTGGACTTTTGAGTTCACTGTGGTGGAATGCTCTAAGAGCACTCTTCCTTCTTGTGAGGGAAAAGCATCATGAGACCATGCCTAGGCATAGCTGACTTTAAGCACTCGTCTCTGAAGCCATAGTTTTATTGGTGTAACAACAGAGATCAGCAAGAACATGAGGGGGGCTCAAAGAATTGTATTTTCTCCCATCTGCTGCCAAGGTCTTGGCACCACTCCTGTTCCCAATACACTGCCAATACTTCTCCCTACCTCTTACCATAGGAGTAAGATCTGGGCAGAGATTAAGGGTAGATTTACAGGACATCTGGAGGAAGGTGGACCTGCCCTCCTAATGTTTCTTCCTCCTCATGAATGCCTCATGGGCATTTCTTAACAGGAGCTTACATGAGAAAATACATGCAATGAGTGGATCTCCAGTGCAGGACTTTCGGTCAGAGACAACTCATCTGGTTCAAGAGATCTGTGTCAGGGTTGATTCATTTAGATCTGTACATTTACAGTTTTTTTCTACATTACTGAGTCCAAATGCAAGATATTTCTATTGTGAAACTCGCTGGTTTAGAAGAATTTAAAGAACTAAAACCACATAACAAGTACCAGCCCCTTATTTCCTGTTGCAAATGATTAGTAGTAATATCTCATGGCAAGGAAAAGATTTTGGTGTGAAAAGGTGACTTAGTGGCTTACTTTTTTTTCCAGGCTAGCGGACCTTGGCTTAAAACAGTTTTCTGTGGCTGAGCTATTCACACGCATCTTTATCCCCACCTCCTTCCTACTGGCATGTATCTTACACCTTCACTATTTCCATGACCGATTTCTCCAACTCACTGATTTAAAAGCTGTAACCAGCAAACAGGACAACACTATCTACAGGTAAAGAACAAAGTAAATGGAGCTATTCAATATTTGTATGAAAATGCTGTTTCTGTCTGTCTTGTAATGCTCACTTTTCATTAGATATCATTTGCCTTTGCTATGACTAACTGGTTTAAAAAGATGGGGGGCCGGGACGGGACGGAATCAGCATACCTTAGTATCCAGCACCCTGCTAAGCAAACCACAACCAAAGTATCTATCTTCCCCCACTTTTTCCTATATATCATTTTTTTTTCATTTTGGGATACATTTTCAAAGGTACTGATAATATTTATCTATTTATCTCATTGTCTTTGACCTTTAATGGGGGTTAAATGCTTACTTACTATGTGTTCCTGTCAATAATAGAAAATAATGGCTTTTAATTTGGGTCACTTCTGGGTTTCAGTATCCATTTTGAGGGCCAAATGAAGATTGGAAGATCTTTGGCATATAGCACATTTGCATTGGAGAATTAGGCCTTTTTGTAAAGTTGAACTTCAGAAATGGAAAAATCTCAAACCTATGGTCACTCTAAAATACAGACCCTTGGCTATGCTAGCTCTCTGAGACATTTCAGTGATCTCATCAAGAAGTTCATTAGCATTTTTTTCATGATTCTGGGACCTCACTTTTCCCGTGTTTAACTCTTCGGTATTATCCTCCATAAAAACATGGCTGACCTAGGATCTTGCTCTCATAAGAGAGAGAAATGGTTTCATAGTGCATAATGTCATATTTTTTGGTGACATTTATTTTAATTGTTTGAAGAAACCAATTCATTTAGACAGTATTTTTAGGGTGTTTACCTGTCCAATGTAAGTGTAACTCAGCTGCACTTCTGTGAATGGGCACTAGCTGCCTAACATCATGTACACCACAGTGTGTTGTGGAATAATGACAGTTTATCTTAACAAAGAATTCTGCTCCAGGACTTGCTAGATTTACAAAAATATTTCAGATGTTTGTCATACATTCAGATTAACATGAAGCAACATTACAGTGTATGGTACGAGCATGTTTGTGTTCCCTATCAGCATGTGAATAAACTCTACTTTTATAGAATGCTTCTGGTTTCTGTATTTAAATAAGTTGCCAAAACCAGAACAAATCAAACTTGATAAAACTTCCTAACAATGTCATATTTTATTTTTTTAACTTACCTTTTTAAATGACTGTTTGCATAATACTTTTTCCTTTTGCTCTCATTGATTTGCTAAGTCTGATGGTAGATTCAAGGGCCCTTTGAAATGGTCTGTGAACAAACTTTCTTTGCCCATAGCAGACTTTTTGTGCAGCAGCAGGGGCATGTTAACATCTCTGAACTGGGCAGCCAAACACTAAAACCAGAGCCCAGATAGGTGTCTGAGCTGAAACAGGGTTGTTCCTGGGTTGAGCCATTTGGGGGAATGCACTACAGTTTGCAGTAACTCTTTGTAGCCCAGACACTTTGCGCTTGTGCTGAGTAGTATAGAAACAGCTTCCACCTCCCTCCTAGTGTGATCCACTAGGCACAAAATGGAAAAAAAAAAAACCAAACCCAAACCCCAAGGTACTCCCAGAATTTAGGTGGGTTACTGGTACAGTACAGTCTGTCTGTGAAACTGCTACTTGCAAATCTTTCTGTTATACAAGATACCAAAATATGAGTCACAGCTCTACAAATGCTGGCATGAACCAAATCACTGTGATTAAAGTCACATCATTCTCAAAGGATGGAACCAGTGAAACTGAAGACACAAAGTGTTTTCAGTATCCTGTTGAGAGAAGAGAAGAGAAGAGAAGAGAAGAGAAGAGAAGAGAAGAGAAGAGAAGAGAAGAGAAGAGAAGAGAAGAGAAGAGAAGAGAAGAGAAGAGAAGAGAAGAGAAGAGAAGAGAAGAGAAGAGAAGAGAAGAGAAGAGGAGAAGAGAAAGAGAAGAGAAAAGGAAAAAAGAAAAGAAAAAGTAATACCAGAAAAGAAGCTTTGAGGATGTAGATTTTATCAGTAGTTAGTGACATTTTTGCCAGAAGTAACCTTGAGATAAGGTGCTGAAAGTAGACATTTGTTGTCGCACCAGGCTTTTCACTGGAGTAAAGTGGCAGGTGAAGAGGATCATGTGATATTGTTAGCTTTTTTGCTAATATATTGCTGGTTTTTTAAGTCTAAATGTGTACTAGAGTGTATTGAGCTGTCAGATAAGTAGATTAACTCCTAAATGTAGTCTGTGTGCTACATTTGCAACTTTACAGTATTGGAAAATCACAGTTATCGTGTGTATTGTTCCTCCTCAAAAGCTTTCACAGATGTGTCCAGTACTCAAGTCAGAACACTTTTTCTGGTTTGTATTACTGTAATCAGTGCCTGGCATTTGAAGATCCAGCTGTTTTCTTCCCTCTTGATGTGATAAATCAGTACTGAGCATCAGCCGTCTTCATAGTTCAAAACTTCAGGATGGGAGTTCAGCTGACATTTGTATTGAGCGTAAAGCTGGATAAGAACTAGCGCAACAACTAGCTCCAGCTTAATGCTAGCAATAGAAATAAGTTGCAGGGACAATTAAAACACAGATTAATAGCTCATATGTTTATATGCATTCTTACAAAGCCATTAAATTTCATTTTCCCTTTTGCTTTGAAAACAGTGGCGTTCATTCAACAGCTAGTTTACCTTTCAAAACTGCTTTTATGCTGCTTCTCTTTCAACAATCAAAACATTTTAAATAAAGAAACTGAACCTTCATTTGGAGTAAGCAGGCAGAATTCAATCCTTTTAATAGCAAACTTGTTAAAACAAACACAGCAAGTGAGAGCTAGTCATGAAAGTAATATAGGGAAAGCAGATCCAGTTCCTCCATCTTCCCCTGAACTGCTCTGTGTGATTATGGTATTATGATTATGGTCTAACTGGAGAGTCCTGTTAAAATCACTGAGTCTGTTCATGTATTAAGATGCTGCTTCACAAGAGCAAAGTTTGCAGAGGGATTTCAAGAGTAAGGCTCTGCCAGCTACAAATAGAGGAACAAAAACCAGTACACTGAAACTGGCAGAGTGAGGCACTTCTCGCTATTTATAAAAGGAATTTATAAAGGTCAATTTTACATCTGCAGGAAGAAGAAAGATCTTATGATTAGGACTTTCCAAGCCCATTTCCTTGCTGCACCATGAATTATGGTATGGCAGAGATAAAGGCTGCGAGGCAGATAATTTATATGGTATGATGCTCTATTAGAATCACCTTCATACAAAAAAAGAATCAAAGTAGCTATTTTTAAAAATACACAGAATATTCTGTTACTTACTTGAGATAAAGCACTAGAGGCCGTTCTCACATTTTGGAGTCTATGAAAATGAACCTGCAGTTCTAACTGGAGTTGCATACAGTCTAAATGTCTATTGCCTTTATAAGCTTCCTAGTCTTCTTGCCGCATGGGGTATGTTAAGCTTTCAGATTGTGCTTTTTTATGACCATGTATCTCTCTTGGTAGATGGGAAAGTGCATTCATTCCTATTTAATGGTTTCCTTTTCTCTCTCTCTAATTCATTTCCCATTTTCATCTCATGCATTCTCGTGCTTTCATCTCCCACCTCATAGCCATGCCAAAGTCAATGGCCGTGTTTATCTAATAATTAATAGGTGGGTACTTCAATTCTTCCTTTCCTTTAAAATAAGTATACCTTAACTTTTTTGTTACTTCTTAATTGCCATAAAACAAAGAATGTTCTTGCTGCACAGTCCTTTGAAATAAGCAGGGAGAGAATGTTGTTCAGATATTGTAGTCTCCTACAGCTGGTGACGCGGTTAACACATCTCTCCTGCATATGTATATGATGCGAGTTCATCTTTCAGCTGGGAATTCTTCTCTTAAACTTTGCCCGTACCTCAATACAGGAATAACTGGTGCTATTTGTAATTGGCTGCAGACAACAGACTTGGTTGAGGAGGCTCGTTTATCTACCCTCTGTTTGTGCATGGAAAGATGCATGCTTGCATGTGCACACATACACACAGGCGCACATAGACACACCGAGACACATCCCTGTCTTTCTCACAAGCACCTAAGAAAGGCAATTTGAGGGCCAAGTCAATTAAATATGCAGTGTGTATTATGATTATGTACAAAGTGAGGTTTCCTGATTTGGAGACAGAAATGGAACATGCAGTACACTGAAACCCCTGCATGCTGAGGATGTTAATTCATAGGCTGAGTTGGGTGCTGCAAATACTACAAAAGCCCATATTGCCATCATCATCTTCCCTTTATGGCATCTTGAAAACTGTTCCATAAAGTAGATTTCTTTCAAAATATTTGACTGGAGTAAATGTGGGCTTTTGTTTAATCAGCTCCAAGGTTAGGCGGCCTTCTGTGTTTGTTGTTGCTACTGAATATAGACGTGAAAGCCAAGAAAGTCCCTTGCTATGCATTTGTGACTATCTGCTCTAACAAGAAGTTAATTTATGTTCATGTTCCTTCTTCAAATGTCACCATGTAGTTTAGGCCAGGGTTTTTAAAAGTTCACCAGAGCTGGAAACCTGGTCTGTAGGAAGCCCATGTGTCAGGGAGCAGCGAGGGCAGGCAGCTTGGCGAGGGCAGGCAGCTTGGTGAGGACAGGGAAGCTGGGAGCTGAGGGCCATGGCCAGGAGGCAAGGCTGGGCTCCCTCCCATGGAGACTCAAGAGTGGGAACCAGCAACTGAGGGTGAGGACCAGATCCAGAGATGGTAACAAGGGTCAGCCACAGCCTGGGGAGGTCCCAGCAAGTCCATGGAGATGATCCAGATTGGAGGTGAAGGCAGGGAGGCAGTCTGAGTCAGGCTTAGGGTCAGGGAGGCATGGGAGCCTCAATGCAAGGACAAGAGCCTCAGTGTGAAAGCAACACCCAAAGGAAGAAGAGGGACCCCCTGTACTGAGGCTTGGCCACACATCCCAGCACATACCAGCCAGCAAAACACTCCTGCAAGGGCAGGGAAAGCACTCAGGGTCCTGACAATAAAAGTATGGTGCAATAAAAGTATGTGTGCTCAGTTTGAATCTTGCGTGATGAATATTCTGGATATGGGTCACTGATGTTCTGCAGAACAGAAAGCTTTTGCTTATTAAGACTGTGCATGACAGATACTTAAGAAATTGTTTTGGGGCAGAAAGTTTCAAGCAATTCATAAACTGGTTGCAAAAAAAATTATCAAAGGCAAAAGATGTTTCATAATGCATTCAGTAAGTTGTTATTAATCTTCTGCTCTAGCAAATTACAAATAGATGAAAGTACTAGGAGTCCAGCAAGGACCTGGGACACATGCCTGATTTTAGTGCCTCTGAAATTGTTTTGGTGCCTAAAACTAGATCTACTAGTATACTTCCTGTTATTGAAACCCTGTTTAATGAATTTGAGGGTAAGAAATGCTCTCAGTTAAAAGCATTAGTGGCTGCACCTTCAAGGCTCGTTGTCTGCATTATTAGTTATTTCCCTTCCTAAGTATCAGACACAATACCTTGGTGTTGTTTCTGATAATTTCCCACCAGTTTGTGCCTTTCAACCCGAAGTTACACCTGACTAGCTGTGAAGCCTGTATGGGTAGCTGGACTTAGATATTCTGAACTAGTGCAGTTTTTATATCCTAATACCTCAGTGTTGTCTATTACATGATACCATGTAATCTTATAGTGAAAAAAAAAAAAAAGAGGAACAACAACCCTAGCAATAAATGAGGAGGTTCGGGAAGACGGGTTCCAAGCAGACTAACTTTCTGAATTGTGGGCAGGGCTTTTTATCAGGCCTTACATCTTCTGATCATATCGTCCTGTTCTCAAGCCTACTGATGACAGTAGAACTAAGCACTGACGTACTGAAAACTGAGCTGATACTGAGGCTTTATCAAATCTATATATTGCATGTACCTATCTTTATAACCCCATCACCTTCTGGATCTCCTGAATATGAATGGGAGTTATATGAATAAGAAAAAGACGAGTGCTCTCACACAAAATCCTATAGGGTTACTGTGTTTCTGTCCAGTTTATGCTGAGGTAAGTCATTAAGTCCTTGATTTACACCAGTGTGAATGTAGATTTTTTCCATTATAAAAGTCAGTTGGGAAGATACCTCATTAAAATCGATGAAATTGCACATGTGCAAAACCTGTCCAATTATATGGATACTTTTGTTATTGCCTTTTAAATGGGCTCTGGTGATTTATCGTAACTGAGGATCTCCCTAACGTTTGAACTGAACTGAAAATTCATTCTCTCTTCTTTATACATGACCCTCCTGTTGGTACATGAGTTTTAGGTAGATATGCAAAGTTAGATTATGTCATTTTAGGGAATATTATTGTTTAGTTACTTTACAGAGATTTGAATATCCTTTCAGTATACATGCTAGTTTAAATATGAAAATAAAGTATATTGGACAAAAAAAGTTCTTTTCAGTGGACAGCGCTACTGAATATATTGCTGGGTAAAGGAGACTTTCAGATTATTGGACACTCACGTTCATAGCCCAGTCCATGATGAGGGGCTTTAGCAATAATTGTCATGAATGTATTTATTCAGTGAGATTATTTGGTGCTTGACTGTCTTCTTAAACTTCTGCTTTTAAGCCACCTTTTCTGCTTTTTGGCAATTGCTATGATATTACTACTTCAGGATTGCTTAGTCAAGTTTCTGTAGATTTTCCTTCATTTGAGCCACCAAAGTTACCATCTGGAAGAAACCGCAATGCCCAAATATTGGAAAAATAATTCTGTTTGTTTGATTTACTCATTAAGTGCTTGGCCTATGCTCTTATTTTTTAATGATCAGATGGTTAAATCTAGATTTTTAGTTTTGTGAACTGTAAAAATGCTACTTAAAACTGGCAGAATTTCCTGTCTAAATGGTAATACGCCAGAATTTCGCATAGTGAAAAATAAAGCCCTGAGTTACTGTAGCGTATTGAAGTTCATTGCATTAGTCCAGGAATGATCTAACAGGTGCTTGAAAGTATGCCGAGTGTAGTAATTTCAACAGCGTAACTAAACATTTAGTGACCTGATCACTTGCAAAAGGGAGACGTTATTGCAAGAAGGGACTATTTATGGAGTAAACATTGTGCTCAGCAAAGCACATAGGATCAGAAATTAGGAAAAGTGGGTTTTCTGCAAATATTGGAGGTGAGTCACAGCAGCACAACTGGGGGATGGGGGAAGAAAATATCTGAAGCCATAAGAGAATGTGTTTTTTCTCAATAAAGAAAAGATATATGCTGAATAAATCTCATAAAAATTGGCACCATGATGATAGGGAAATCATAGAATCATAGAATGTCCCGAGGTGGAAGAGACTCATAAGGATCATTGAGTCCAACTCCTAGGAATACCATTTCCATATATCTCAGTGCTGGTAGTCTGAAAATTACTGATTTAGTAAGATATAATTATAAATTTAAGCAAAATCCTCTGTGAGATGCAGAAAAGAGAGAGAATGAATAGCACTATCGAAGACAGACATAAAAGATACTGAAGCCACAGCCATGGAATTTTTGCTTTCATTTGTTCCTAAGCCTATCATGGAAGAATGTTTGCAAATTCCTTGGCTTCCCAGCTGCACCTGGGAAGGTGGAAATGCATTTACAGTAATCAGTCAGATACTTGTGATGGTTCAACTGCATTACTGACAGCATGGTACAGCACTGACCATGTTTAGCACTGGTGTAAACAGGTTGACCTCTTTCCATCTGTGCTGCAATTCCATGTTTCTTTATAGAAGCGCCCTGTGAATGTCATGATGGCATGCTCTTGGCATCAGAAGGCTTCTGCAGATGGAGTAGTAGAATGCTTTCTGACTTGTGATGTAGCATGACATATTTGTCAATGACCTTCTTCTGTAACCCCTCTGTTCTCATCTCCCTTTTTCTTTCTGTTCCAATTACTTTGAGCAGCCTCAAGAAAAAAATACCAAACCACCAAAATGAGTAAGTCCCCTATGAAGTCATGAAATGTTTCCTCTTAAACAATGTCATTTCATGCTTCTACATCTTAAACTCTGACCATTTTCTCCAGTGGGGAAAATGTCAAGTTTAAGTGTCAATACCACTCATTACTAACTAACCATTAGTATCTGAGTGAGAAGTAGTTACTAATACATTCCTACTCGATTTGCAGTGTGTGTTTGGAGAAAGTACCGGAATCATTAACTTTTCCACTTCTAAGGCATTTTCCATGAATGGTTTATTTTTTCTAATTATACATCTTGAAAAAGACTACAATGTCATTATTGCTCAGTTTGCTGACATACTACTATTTACCAACAGACTGGTACACCAAGATGGAAGCCTGCCTGACATAACTATGATGAATTTATCAGCCAGCAGAGAAAAGGAAGAGGATAAAATGCTGGAAGAGGCTGGTGAGAAAAGAATGGAAGAGCCAGAGGGGGAGGGAGGGAAAGGGAGGGTCGAAAAAGGAAAAGAAGAAGAAAAGGAAAATGAGGACAAGGAAGATGATGATGATGAAGACAATGAATCAGAGGAAGAAGAAACTACAGGTAAGCTCTACAGGTTGCAAATTTTGCCTTCCTCAGCCTTAGTTAACAGTGGGAACAGATGGTTCATTCTTGGTCACCCCTGCTCACTTAAATCATCAGGTTTTCCTTCTCATTTTACACACAGTCTTTGCCAAAAGAGTCTGAACTGAGCAGATGGCTATTTTTCAATTATTCAACAGGCTACCGTCTCTTCTAGGGGAAAATTGTACTGTTTCTGTAGGATGCTGAGAGCATGAAAACAAAAAAAATCAACCCACCTCTTTCTTCAGAAGGGAACTCTTCTAAGTGGTCTGGGTTGGATTAATAGGAGGTTATTGCAAACCCTAAGAACTCCTTTAGAATGAAATCTCTTTATAATAAAGGAAATACACATACATATTTAATCTCCGATGCTACATGCTTTCAAGGCACTCCACTCCAGAAGTCCCAATGGCTTTCCTTCATTATTCATGTGTACATTAGTGTCGTATTTTTCACTTCTGAATATGGAATGTGTAATTGATGCCAGATGAACAGAAAAATGCCTAAGGACAGACATGGGTAAGGCTGATGTTGTCATCCTTGATATTGCTAGAATGAACTCCTAACATGAATTATTTCTGTAACTCGGTTTGGAATATGAGCCATGAGTGAAAACCAAGGGACATTTAACACTGAAGGAAGCTATATTGTTTGGAAATGGCCTCACTACAGTTAGTTGCTCATGCCAATATTCACAGAACTATGACACATAAATTGGGACAGGGTCTTTGTCACGGCAAAATGGCAGTGCATCTAGCTTAGCTGCCCCAGGGAAGCTGAGCTGAAACTATTTACCTTTGTGGCTTGGATGTCTTCCCTTACAGAGGTGTTCATGGGCCATGGAAACCTTTCTTGGCCAGCTCTCATTAGGGGTGATGAGTTTGTTGCGCTCGGGGCTTCCCTACATGCTGGAAGGTCTTGGGGACAGAGGCCAGGTGGTGGAGGCTACCCTGTGCAACGACACATGCAAGCAGGGAAGTGGAGAGCTGCAGCCTTCTCCCTAGGGCCCCTTCTGCACCGCAGCAAGTGGAACTTGGCAATAGCATGAGTTGCTGCTTGCCATCTGTGATCCGTCTTCAAGCTGTACATGCGTTTGTTTCTACCAAAGAGTTATATCATTTTTATATATGCATGTGGCTGCAGTTTTGACATTGTTTTAATATGTTCATGTTTGCAGACTTTATTACACCGCGATGTACAATTTTTCAATGGATGCAGTCAGGCCTATATTTTATCCCCTGTGCATGTAGTGCCTGGACATACTAGACAGAGCTTGCTCCACTTAACTGGCACTGTCTAGATATACCTTGCATAGTGACATCACTACAAATTGAAATAAATGCAATGAAAGACTGAGTGAGAACATCTAACTCTATAAATAAAGATTTTCCTTAAACACACTCATTGGGCCTATAAAAGGACATGTGCAAGATTAGAGTTCTATAGCTTAAGTCATTTGTCAAGTTTAATTATCTACTCATGGAATTTACATCACCCAGCATTTTTATTAGGATTTTCTAAGTTGTGGTTGGAGAAAAAGGGCAGAAGAGAAAAAAAGAGGAATTTGGTTTACCTGAGATATTCCTAAAGTCTGCTTTTTCACACAAGCACGCGTGTTCTTCATACAAATATGCACAGAATAGCCATCTTGATTTGCTTTATATATAAAATAACCAGTTAAGTTGAAATAATTATGAACAGGAGCTGGTAAGTCCTTTACATTTTTTATCAACGTAGACAGCAATGTATTTTGGTGTCACTTGCAAATATTTCCACTCTGATGTTAACTGTAAGAATGTTCTCACAGCATGCAAAATCCTTGCTAATCTCCAAAGTGCTCCTCAAACCCCTAATACAGCGTGAAGAATTTGTACTAATATATACCAGCCTGGTGAAACAGTTTTATCGCCAGCCCACAAGCAAAGGCAGCACTTAGAGAGCGCTGTTCAGCATATATACTGTCATGTATACCCAGATGTAATAGATGTTACCACATACTTGCTCACTGGGGTATTATTTGGGAGGACGGCTTTTGTAGCAAAATACTGTGTGTGAAGGGATACTTTCACCCAACTTCAGAATCTTAACTTGCTGAATCTCCCGTTTCAACTGAGAGAAATATTCAACTGGACTACCGTTTGCCTTGCCTGTGTTAGATGTCTGTCCTGGGATGGCACAAATCACGCTCTGGGAGGGTGTGCTGTTTGCAAGGCAATTTAGATAACTCTGACATATGAAGACGTCTATAGTATAGCTTGTCTCAACCTGTGTGGCAAAAATCCTACTCCTAGTGTGCGTGGATCTCTTCCAGGTTGACTGAAAAGCTTTCTGAATAGCAGTAGTCTGTGCTTTCTGAAAACAGACTGAGTCCATAGCTTCCAGACATAAAACAAAATCCTGTTCTCTCTGAGCTGGATAAGGGCCAGGAGTGTCTCAGATCTAGTCCCTGGATGGGATCTCTAAGCTTAGGTCCAAAGATACTGGAGGAAAATGGAACCCAACAAGGGCTCTGCTAGAGAGAAATAAAAGCAGAATTGGTAAGGGAAGCCACCACCACCACTTTTGAAGTGGAGAATCCTTTCAGTGAATGTGGATCAGAAAGGAAAGCACCACAGCTAAGTGGGCCTCAACCCCATTTTGTTTTAGTTAACCACTGAGACATACCTTTAACCTCCTTCCTGTCTTACCCTAAGGCCTAGAAGAGAAAAAGTAGAAAGCTCATTGTTGTCTAGTGGACCATTCCTTTTTACAGAGATCTTCTGTTTTTCTCCTCCCAATGGTTCCGTTTGAACATCTCTGCAGACTTAAGGAACAAGTGGCATCTGGTGATCGACCGCCTTACAGTGCTGTTTCTGAAATTTCTGGAGTATTTTCATAAGATGCAAGTCTTTGTGTGGTGGCTATTGGAGCTACACATCATCAAAATTGTTTCCTCTTACATCATCTGGGTCACAGTGAAAGAGGCAAGTAAACATCCACTGTTAAAATCTTATGTATGGTGGAGGCTTCTCAGCATCTGCAGTGCAGTGGCACACCCAAGTATAGGGAGATGCCTTCCTCATGTCAGACCTCACTGAAATTGTGGGGTCCATCTGGGCTTGACAGCTTCTGAGGATCTGCCTTGACATCTTTTTCCACAGTGATATTCTATCTACCTAGACAACCCTCCCCTTTTCTCCAGATGTTAAGGTGTTATTACTCTAATTCTTTGGAATCAAGAGATACAATCTCTCCACTGCTCAAGCTGGCCATCAGCATCATCCAGGTATAGAGGGTGTAGGAAAGAGTTGGGAAGGAACATCTAGGAAAATTAATTAAACCGTATCTAGTGCTAAAGAAACAGCAACGTGGCTGTGCCTGTGGGTGTGAGCAGTATGAGTTCTCTGCCTGACATAGCCATTCCTTGAATAGAGTAATAGGACAGGATTCACTAAAAAAAACCAGAATAAAAAATCTTTTTTTCTCACATCTCTGGGGGGAAAAAGGTCAAGAGGATGAAGGTGGGTTCCACAGACACACGAATCTTTATTACCTCTTTGTTTCTTGTGCACTAAAGCAGCAGAACCAGCCTGTGGTCCTTTGTATTTTATGTCTGGTATGCAGTTTTGTGGGTCTAATAGTATTAATATTATGTAGGATATAATATTCTTCCTAAACTGACTCTTAAGTTTTTCCTTCTTCACTTACCACTTTGTGTCTGTGTGATTGTGAATATTGTATTTTTTTTCAGTATTCTTCTCACAGTTTCTCTATGTCTCTTTCTTTTGAATGATTTTTTTTTAATTGCTATGGAAAAGGTCAGACTTTCTCAGTTCTCTTGTTACTCCATGTAATTTCCATCCTGTTTTTGTGTTTTCAGGTGTCTCTGTTTAACTTTGTGTTTTTAATTGCCTGGGCTCTTGCTTTGCCATATGCTCAGTTTCGCCCATTGGCATCAAGTATCTGCACTGTTTGGACATGTGTGATTATTGTCTGCAAAATGTTGTACCAGCTCACTTCTATTGATCCCAGCACTTTTTCCAGTAACTGTACATTGGTGAGTACAAGTGCATATTAAAAAGGTTTGACTGCTGCCTTCTTCAATGAAGAAGAGCAAAAGGAAGTGTATAGAGTACTGAAAACTACAGTTCACCTGATGTATTATTGTTGATTATCATTCCCTCACTAAGCAGCCTTAAACTAATTTTTTATAAACTGTTGCATTTTGTTTTAGCCAGGAGAGAATGAAACTAAGGTCAATTTAGAAGAACTCAAAACCTCAGTGCTCTACAGTGGGCCAGTTGATCCTGCAGAGTGGGTTGGATTGAGGAAGTCTTATCCTCTACTTGTGTACTTAAGGGTAACTTCTTTAATTATCTGTATTGAGATATTTTCTTATTCGTGATGAAATTAACAATGTCTTTGAAATAAATCATCTGCTACACACACACGCACAAAAAAAAAAATGTAATGCAAGCCATTGATAATAGGGAAGTACAGACAGCAGAAAGCCGTATCCATTACACAGGACATTTCCAGAAGGTATTCAGTACCAATTAAGATAATCTGCATGTAGACGTATGGCTTTCTGACTCTACCACCTGTTAAAAGCACTTTAAGAAATGTGATATTTAAGAACTCATAAGTAATTAAGAGGTACATTGCTTTCAGGTAGCAAAGAACTGATGGGTCTAATTGGAGTAACTGCCTTGAATGACAGTATGTACTATAAGCAGTTAATTTTTTTAAGTGCTTAGTCCTTAGCCACAGCTTAGACAATATAATGAGTTAAGGGAATAATTCATTTAGACACTAGTAAGTGGATGCCTCTGAGCAATATTTTATTATTCCTATCTTGATTAAAAAACCCTACTTACAATAAGAATTTGCCAACTCCCAGGGGGAAACCTTGCATTTCTGTTCTTAATTTCAAGACTCTCTAAAAGTCTGTATACACAGCTTGAGGTTAACAGAAATTTGTTGACTGAACAAAAGCAAGTTTTGTTCTAACTAGATTTATTCCTCCTTTCTTCCCCGAGAGCTTACCTCTATGTGCTTTGTTTGTTTAGGGAGGACTCACTAAGCTCTGGCAGTCAACATATCAGGCCCTGGTAGTGTCTCTGCCTCTCGCTCCCTTGGCCATGTGCCTCCCACAGTTAAGAATATATGTGGAGAAGAACAGTTACTGACCTGAGAGTTCTGCATGGAGAGTGAAGTGCCTGGTGGTGTCTGGCTTGATGCTAGGGCCTTTACAGCTGTAAACAATAATTTATGACCAGAAACTATTCTGGAAAGCTTTTCATTGAGTTTTCAAATAAAATTCTTCTACACAGAGGAATTAAATTCAGTGCTAGACCTGAAGGTCCTTAGCTTCAAGTCTCAGTTTGTTTCTGTTATGCCCCTTTAATAACAGACACTCAAAATGTCACAGTGTTCAAGTGAGGAGCCTCTCTGATGGATTGTGCGAAATTCTCCCAAACGATAATAGGAAGTCCAGGGACAGCAAACAAAATAACTTCTTGTCAAAAAACTCCAAAACCAAAACAACAAACCCACCCAACAGTGGCACCTGTCTCAGGATGTTCTTGTCCCAAATAGTTCTCAGTGAACAAAGATCTAGAGATTGCCTCTTCAGCTTCAGTTACGACTTCCTTGAGGGACTTTCTGAGGTAGTCTTTTTAACCCACTTTTGGAGTTGGTTCATACCTCTCTTCCATTAAGCGTAGGGCATATCCTCCACCTGAGAGAAAAAGACTCACTTCAGAGCCACGCAGGACTGCACGCCAGTCCATCTGGCTTTGGGACAGGAGGAGCTGTGTCTGGGTGAAGACTGGCAGATAGACTGTTCATTTAAAAGAGTATTTAGGATATATTTGCACTACCCACCATCCCTGCAGTTTTAGGAAGTTAGTGCTTGCCAGCTGAACTTCTGCAGATGGCTTTGTGTATGCTTGCATCCTTTATCTCCTGCAAAGCAAAACACAATATCTTAAGAGAAGCTATGAAACATGAGAGGGCACATGGACGGATCAATGCATTTTCCCTCCCCTTCCTTTCCACAAGTAGTGTTCATTATAGTATTTTTTAATTAATGTCCTTAAATGTATCTTCTGAATGTCAGTATGTTTCATCAAAATCCAAGAAGTGGTAGGAATTATTTCAATGATAGTAGCTGAGAATAGGTGCCAGGGTGTCCTGGAGTGCAAAAGCGCTTAGTGGTGACATCCGTTTCAGGATTCATGGATTTATGCTTATCAGAGAAATGTATAGCTTTTTGTGGGTTTGATTTTTATTTAGTATTCTTCTGATTGTGTTTCCCATAGAATAACTTACTGATGCTAGCTATTCTGGCTTTTGAAGTTACAATTTACCGTCATCAGGAGTACTACAGATGTCGAAATAACCTTACCACACCTGTGACTAAAACAATTTTCCATGATATTACAAGAGCACATCTGGATGATGGACTGGTAAACTGTGTCAAGTATTTCATAAACTATTTCTTCTACAAGTTCGGTTTGGAGGTAAATCACTATATATTCATTTTATTTAGACTCTCATTCCAAACCTTTTGGTTGTGTTATTTCTGAATACTAGCTTGAACTATGCTTGACAGCTGGATGCTTCTTAGTCATCACTCATGTTACACCTTGCCACAGTTGCTAGCTCTCTGCAGGAGTGGTTTTCCTCTTGCTCTTCTTAGTATGTCTTATTTATAGCTCAACAAAAGGGATAACGGATGGGACAAGGGACAGAATTGAGGCATACCTTCGCATGCACACATACACAGAGGAGCGGAAGAGCGGCTGGCACACCGTTTTCTCTATTTAAACATTTCTAAGCTTCTTTTGCCACTGGCTGCACAACTGCATCCTTCTTTTTTATACAATGTACTATAGCTGTTAGCAATCTGCAGAACCAAGAGCTCCAGCAAAGGTTATTGATGCTTTGTGCCATGAGTGTAAGACAATGTTTATTCTCCAAAGAACTTTTCAATAGACAAGAAACACACAGAGAATTATGAAAGGCAGGTACAAAGGACTGAAGGGATTTTTCTGAAGACCCATGATGTATTCTAAATATCTGGTAAGTTTCTTATTTAGTAGAAGATCTGCTTGTCTGTTTGCTAGCAGCAGTGGCCCAGACTGCTGGGATTTAGGCTCAGCCAATGTATTCCTTCTATTTGCTTCACCCAATCCAGCAGAAAAACATCAGAACTGAACCTGCCTTGAAGACAAGCTATTGCTGAAAAAGTGCCACAAAAAAAAAAGCTTAATCTCTGTTCCCTTGCCTCATCTGTTCATTCGCAGACACAAGAGATGTACTTTTAAAAATGTTTGTAGAAATAGTGATTTTTCACAAATTTCTGTGGCTTTCTGAAGAAGATAACTCCTAGGCTAATGCATCCTATATCTAATCATAATGATGCTCTTGACCTATCTTTTAAACACTGCCACCCCTTGCTACTGATAAACAGAGTAAACTGTTCGCAACCAGTCTGAGGATTAAGAATGAGTAAAAATTAAAATTAATCAGCAAACTATTTCCTTTGGGGAATAAATTTAACCTGATCCTAATTTGAAGAGAGAGAAAATCAAGATAGTGAAGTGCACTGAATAAATTATTACCTGTGAAGTGCTCACTAAGTTTGAAAACATGCTTCACGGCACTGAGTGAAGGGACTACCGTAAATGGAGTCAGAGAACAGAAATGCTCTGAGATGCAGAGCCTTTAGAAGAATGGAGAACTAAAGCTGCCTTACAGCAATTGACAGGGTTTGTCTGTAGCCGATAGAAGCTGTATGGTCTAAATCCCTTTTCTTTTTGTCTGGTTCCCACATGAAAATATATTGTAGTTGTTGTTATTCTTAATAGGTCCTCTTCTTTTTCACATCTGTAAGTGCTACCAAAATATATGGCTGTGTGATATGTGTTTTGCTTGGCAACAGTTAAACATTTCACATATATGCTACTGTCACAAGACTCTCCATTCCATATCGTTAGATATCACGTAATGGAAACTTGCTTTTAGTATTCATGTAGTTGACACTCTTCTATATAGAAGAGTATGGAAAATTTGGGGTGTTGGGGTGGGGTGGGAGAGGTTGCTGTTGGAGAGATAAAAACTGTTCTAGTGCCTGAAGAGGGCCTACAGGAAAGCTGGAGAGGGGCTGTTTACAAGGGCAGGGAGTGATAAGACAAGGCGGAATGGGTTTAAACTGAAAGAGGGGAGATTTAGATTAGATATTAGGAAGAAATTCTTCCCTATGAGGCTGGTGAGGCCCTGGAAGAGGTTGCCCAGAGAAGCTGTGGATGCCCCCTCCCTGGAAGCGTTCAAAGCCGGGTTGGATGGGGCTTTGGGCACTTGGTTGAGTGGAGGATGTCCCTGCCCATGGCAGGGGGGTTGGAACTGGATGATCTTTGGAGTCCCTTCCAACCCAAACCATTCTGTGATTCTATGATTCCATGTTTTAGTGTGTTGGTTTGCAGAAGGTTCCTGCAGTCAGCCCCAGCTTGAGGTAGGAAGAATCTGCAGAGGGATCTGGACAG
>VWZZ01004842.1:989-20138 GCA_013399095.1 Psophia crepitans | reverse complement strand
GTGCCCAGGTGGCCAAGAAGGCCAACAGCATCCTGGCTTGTATCAGGAATAGTGTGGCCAGCATGAGCAGGGAAGTGATTGTCCTCCTGTACTCGGCACTGGTGAGGCCGCACCTCGAGTACTGTGTTCAGTTTTGGGCCCCTCAGTACAAGAAGGGCATTGAGGTGCTGGAGCCTGTCCAGAGAAGGGCAACAAAGCTGGCGAAGGGTCTGGAGCAAAAGTCTTACGAGGAACAGCTGAGGGAACTGGGCTTGCTCAGTCTGGAGAAGCAGAGACTGAGGGGAGACCTTACTGCTCTCTACAACTACCTGAAAGGAGGTTGTAATGAGGAGGGTGTTGGTCTCTTCTCCCAAGTAGCAAGTGACAGGACAAGAGGAAACAGCTTCAAATTGCTCCAGGGAAGGTTTAGGTTGACTATGAGGAAAAATTTCTTCACAGAAAGAGTGGTCAGACATGGAACAGGCTGCTCAGGGAGGTGGTGGAGTCACCGTCCCTGGAGGTGTTCAAAAAGCATGTAGACATGGCAGTTCAGGACATGGTTTAGTAGACATGGTGGTGTTGGGTTGATGGTTGGACTTGATGATCTTAGATGTCTTTTCCAACCTTAAAGATTCTATGATTCTGTGTGTCCAAGCATTCTGTTAGGATCCAGAATAGTTTATCACTGCTGCATTGATTAACCATCAGGTTGCAAAGGCTGCTTACGTTTTTTTACTTCTTTTCCAGACCTGTTTTCTTCTATCAGTGAATGTAATTGGTCAACGAATGGATTTTTATGCCATGATTCATGCCTTCTGGCTGATTGCTGTATTGTATCGACGTAGAAGAAAAGCTATTGCAGAGATCTGGCCAAAATACTGCTGTTTTCTGGCATGCATCATTACATTCCAGTACTTCCTTTGCATTGGCATCCCACCTGCTCCTTGTAAAGGTAAGGACACTTACCCTTTATGGACAATTACTGCTGCTTACTTTTACAGCAAAGTGCTGGAAAATTGATAACTATTCAGAAGAAAAGGATGAAGTAATTGTTATAAAGTACTGATTGCATTTTTGCGTGCTTCTGTCATACAGACTATCCATGGAGAAGTGGTAATGCCAACTTCAACTCCAACATCATAAAGTGGTTATACTTTCCAGACTTCATTGTGAGACCAAACCCTGTCTTCCTCGTCTGTAAGTGTTTTAGCATATAGTTGGAAGTGTTTATATGTTCTTTGCTTGAAACATCTGTACAGTGTAACTTGAAGCCAGCCTTTTATTTACTCTCCAGTAGCAAGCTGACGTATTTTGCGGGAGATCGAAAAATAAGTGTGGCTTTGTACGTGGTAGAAAAATTCAAAGAATTAGTAATTTCTGCACCTGTTTTTTCTGTATCCCATTTTTAATGAAGCAGCATCAAAAAGTACGAATTATTTCCCCTTTTCTAATTTATTTCTTAATAAAAATCATAAAAGATGACAGGTAAAAAACCTAAATACATTAATAAATTTCAAACCGGTGTTAAATGCGTTGAAAATAGCTCAGTCTTGGAGGTTCAAAGTGTGGGAAAGAAGTCTGGTAACTACATTACATCAACACCATTCCTAAGTTAATGACTGAATTTTTCTTTGCAACCACTGCTTTCTCCTAGATGATTTCATGTTGCTGCTGTGTGCGTCCTTACAAAGGCAGACATTTGAGGATGAAAATAAAGCTGCAGTACGAATCATGGCTGGAGACAATGTGGAGATTTGCATGAATCTTGACGCAGCATCTTTTAGCCAGCATAATCCTGTTCCTGACTTCATTCACTGCCGGTAAGAACTGAATCTTAAACACTTGGAAAATACTGTGCTTCCTTTTTGTAAAGTTCTCCAGTGTGAAAGTAACTCTCTCAGCTTCCAATTTTACTTGGAATTTATATTCATGAATGTTCCCATCTCACAACACACCTTTACTGTATGAGACGGCTTCTGGGTAATTGGCTTCTGGTTTAGAAAAGGGCGGATGAAAACAGAAAAGCTGGCGAGGGACTGTTTGTTAGGGAGTGCAATGACAGGACAAGGGGTAATAAACTAGAAGAGGGGAGATTTAGATTGGACATTAGGAAGAAATTCTTCCCTGTGAGGGTGGTGAGGCACTGGAGCAGGTTGCCCAGAAACGTTGTGGATGCCCCATCCCTGGCAGTGTTCAAGGCCAGGTTGGATGGGGCTTTGGGCACCCTGGTGTAGTAGAGAGTCTCCCTGCCCATGGCAGGGGGCTTGGAACTAGATGATCCTTGTGGTCCCTTCCAACTCAAACCATTCTATGATTCTAAAACAAATCTTCCTAACACTGCTGATTTTTAAGTGCTCCCCAGGGGGATGTTCAGTGATAAATTTGCCTGAAATCATGCATTCCCTCCATGAATGCCCGAGAGGCAGAGTTTGTGATGGACTTCAGCACTGGTGTATTCCCCAAAACACAGGCATGTTAGCAAGAATCCATTGTAGTCTGAATTTACCCGTGTATGTGTTTAATCTCACAAAATCATCAGATATGTCTTGCTGAGTTGTTGTCTAAGTACAATCAAAATAATACTCTAATATAAGAGATTGTCCTTTGTGCTATTTCATCTGGTCATAAGAACCTTAAAAGTGTCTTGGAAGGACAACTAATGTGTCTTCCTGTTTCTCAACATTCATGTGAGGTTGTTTAAGAAGCTGGATAATATAAAAAGGGGGCAGAGCCTGAGACTGTCTGTTCTGGATGATCTTCAAACACTGGAGCCATTCCTATGTGATGGTTTCAGCAAACATGGATTAGTTCAGCTCTCCTGAGTTGTGCTGGGCATACTCTTAATTGAAGTTGTCTCTGAGAGTTTGATGCAGTATTGCAAGAATAAATGGGAAGAGTAAGATTTCTTAGCTATTGTGTTTTCTCAGGCTAGCTATTTGTTTTGTGAATGCATGTTACCAACGATGTCCAAGTGCAAAATGAATTTTTAAAAAATGGAACTAATGTCTAGCAAAATCTCCCTTTTGATGATAAACTTTTATTTCTTTTACCAGAGAAGTGCTATCACCAGAAGCCCTTCTCAAGATCTTTAAGTTGATTCTGCTGTTTCTGTTAGAAATGGTAGCCAAATCTATCTTGAAATAGTTTTGAAGAGACCATTGAAACACATTGAATTGACTCATTTGTCCAGAGATCTATCGTCACTTCTGGGCGAAGGGTGAAGAGTTGTCCCCCTTGAGTATTTCCAGTCTACACAGTGGACCCAGTGCTCTAGGTCCAGTAGCGTGAGCAGAAAGAGAGAAGTCATCATCTCTCTCCAAAGTGTTCCATCAGTTTGGGATGCTTTCCAAAAGACATCTGCCAAATAGGGTTTGGTTGAGAGGAATGTATAGGGGGGATTGCCCAAGTTTTGTTCTTGCCACTGCGGCAGTGTTCATCTATTCTATTCTATCATAGCGAAAGCTAATGCAGCAGTTGCATTAGGCACACTGGTTTGATTGGTCACTGGCAAAGGCCATCACTGGTAACACAGTTGCTGGCAGAAATAAAAAATTTCATTTTCCCCTCTTACTCTAGAAAAAGATATCATTGTGGAAAAAAAAAATCATTAGTGACGAGAATGGGTTTAAAGGCTATCTTCAGACGGGAGAAAGAGACAAGAAGATCACTGCTTTTTAAAGCAGCCTCTTTTGACGTCTTTTCAAAGTTCCCTGGAATCTGATAGGTATTTCTGGTCATCTGTAGAAGATATTCCCAAATGGCCCAGAATGAAAAGCATGAAACACGAAGGATGTTCTTTGAAGATTTTGGATGGGAATCAGAGTCAGGTTTATAATGGAAAGCAACATCCAAGCTGAACTGGCCTGCTGCCTCTCCACAGTCCTTTGAGTTAAGTTCTGTGTCATATGTATGGTATGCATCAACTTGAAGTCACTGGTGGCATCACATCCGTTCAAACGCACTGTTTGGCACGTGCTGACAAAATAGGCCTGTGTATAGCTCATTAGTGATACGTAGCCATTTAACTGAGTTTGCAACCTGTGTTAAGCAGTAAGTAATATTGTTGGTGGAGAGTAAAAAAAAAAACAAACAGAAAATCAAAGAATCCCATTAGTAGTGGTGAGCTGAACAAATAAACTGTGATAACTTTATACTTGCTCCAGCTAAATACAGAGCGACTGTTACATGTGATAATTTTATGTTGTGCGAATAAGTAGAAGGCAGAGAGAGAAACAGAACAGGGACATTTTTGTTTGAAAAAAAATCCATCAAATGAATAGAAAACCCATTAATTTCAGGAACAGAGGAAATTCCTGTTTATTATATCCTTTCTTGTAGATCCTCGGGCAGGTAAGCTGTAACTTCTTTCTTTTTTTTTTGTTTGTGTTAGCTTCCTGAATCTGTAACAGGAACATACTTGTAGAACGGTGTGTACAGGTATAAACAGACCTTCCTTTAGTATGAACTGCATAATAGAGCTTGTGTTCTTGATGGTATCTTTCCTTTCCTTGAGCCCTTAAGTATCTCCTTCAGTGCATTCACTACAATGCAGATCTTCCCAGGCTGTAGATGATGTTATTTTTGAGAGGTTATACTGCACATATGCAATCTTAAATATCTAATTTGATTCAAAGAAGCACCAGAGAATGGCTGGACAGTCTCTTAAAGTGACTAAATCTTACATTAGAAATTATAAATCTTTAAAAAGAAGGACTCTCGAGCTCTGGAGAATCCACCAAAGATATGCCTCAGAAGAAAATGTATGTATCTGGCCTCCATTCAAGACAATTTGGAACCAAAAGGACTTTATCTAAAAACATATCTTGCACTTTGCCATAGAAGTTTCAGAATGACCTAAATATTCAGTAACACGAACAAGAACTTGGTTCAAAGCTTATCCAAGCAAGTGAAATGAAAAATGGCATTTGTCCAGAAGTCAATCAGAAAGAGCCAAACAAATAAGTGAAGGCAACCTTGTTATGAATAAATTACAAAGCATTAAAAATTTTACTGCTTAGTATTTATGTGTTTTCTGAGAAGACTAGTATGTATTTACTGCCATGTAAAAGAAGTGGCCATTGTGGACTGAAGCACCTTTTCTGTTGTGTCTCTTCCCTTGAGAAGGTGGTACTTGGTCACTGTTCTAGTAAGCATGGATAAGAAGCTTTTAACTGCAATATAAACAATGGCAGAAAAAGAACATATTTCCAAATGCATAATTTTCTTCTCTCTGGAGAAATAGTTGAGCTCAGCAATGATAAATACAGTCTAAGGAAGAGATTTCCTGAAATTTTCATGTCTTTCCACCCCCAGATTTCTCAGGGGATATGTGCTTGACCCCAAGGGAGAGCACAACCAAAGGCCTTTGAAACAGAAATAAAAACGAAGAATAGAAGTAGGAGCTTTTAAAATGAAACAGGATTTAAAGCGATTTCACTGAGGATAATCCTTTCCCACAGTCTCTGATGCTGGAAAATCCTTGTTTCAGTTCCCAAGCAGTTTTTCAGACATTCTCCTAGACATTGACAGGGAAAAAATTTGGGGTTGTAATCTACTTTTTTCCCGTTAAGAACAGAAACAATATTAACAGCCAGTCATTGAACGTCGCCTTTATACCTGCACCCTGGGAACCATCACCAAGTGAGTCAGGTGGAGTCTCTTGAAAGCAACTGTAATGCCTTTCTTGGAACTACACTTATAACTTAGGGTAATGAGAGAGGTTCTGCAGATCGTCATTACAGGCTTCCTGTCATATTTGTTATATAAAGCAGATAAACATCTTGGTGTTAATAAAACGAGCCTTAACAAATAGCATCGCTTTGGATTTGGGAAGTTTTAAAGCTAATAGAAGCATGAAGGAAGAACTTCACTGGTAAGAGTGTGAAAGTAAGAGAATTTCAGTCCTGGGAGAGGGCTTGATGAAAATAGTGAGAACTAAGACCTGTAGACCTATCCACTCAGACCTATCCACTCAGACCTATCCACAACACTAGATTTGAGGAAGTCCATTGAAATAAGGGATCCAATTACCTGAAGCTTCGATATAGCTGTTGGCAATGGGAAATGAATGAAGCTGCCTTCTGAAGACGGAAATGGAGCTGCAGGTAAAGGCTTTGGGGATGGAGACTTGGTGAGAAATCAGCAATAATGGGATTTGAGGGGAAAATGGACTAAATGGACTGTGATGCAAGGTCATACAGGCTGCTAAGAATGTAAGGAATAGGAGATAAGGAAGAGTGGAAGGAAAAAAAGACATTTGTAGAGTAGAGGTAGCTTACAGAATGCATATACACAGGGATAATATGCCTGAAGAAGAGGGAGAAGGTGGTCATTGAGGAGAGCTGCAGGAAGAGCCCTGAAGTTATGTGGAGGTGGCAAGCCACACTCAAAACAGGTGGCTCATAAGGGAAGGCAATAAACAGCAGCTTGTCCAGCATGAAGAAGCATTGAGCTGTATCAATCAGAGCAACAGCACAGTATTTTTTCATCAGTGTCTAATCAGAAGGGTGTTCTTTCCCTAAACTTCAAAGGGTTGGCTGAGGTCAAACAGATTTCCTCAAAGGGGTTATCAGCCGCACCATCAGCACCTCTTGGTGCCTGCAGGCAGAGGTCCGGACACTAGACTGGCCACAGCCAAACACATCATTGAGCAAGCTGGGAACACAACTACACCTCGAGCAATCTTTTGCAACGGGCTGGATTGTATTACAGTTAAAATTAATTCCTGTGGAAACAAAATATTGAAGCAATCGTGATAAGACTAATGAAGCTTTAGTAAAGAAAAGCACATTATCTAATATGGAGAGCCATCAGAGGTTACAATAGCTCCGATAGATGGGTGGAATGGACTTCAGACTTTGCCTTCCTTGGTTCTGAGCAAAGTGATATAGCAATTTTTTCCAAAATATTATCCAGACTATCAGTGGGTTCTGCTAATGACACAGCTGGCAAATCAGCATTTTTTATTTTTCATTCGTCTTTCATGTTTCTTGTGTGTATTTTCTCATTCAGAGGCTATCGTGCTATGAAAAGCCATAGTTTGATGTTCTTGGTGTAGTGGCTAATCTTCCTCAGATGTGTGGCTGTATTGTTCCTGGCCCTCAGCTATACAATCCCACCTTTGCATTTATCGCACGAGCAGTGAGTAGGTTCATGGGCAGAAAAGTACCTCTTCCTTCTGTCCTCCCCCAAAATAAATAGGCTTTTGCAAATTTGCTTTTTTAAACTGATTCGAAGATTCATAGGCAAAGAAGGGTCTGGAACTCAGAGCTGAGGGGGTGAAGGGAGTGGGACTGTCCCCTTGGGAAGTAGCTGGGTCTCAGGTTCCTAAGGTGTATTGTCAAATATCACATCCTAAGGGTGGCCTCTCCTCTCTGTGACTGGATGTGGATTTAAAGACCACTTAGAAGATGACGTTTGGAAGGTTTGCATGGCATTAAACTAATGATCTGTGTGGTCTGAAGTGAAAGCATAAAATTATGGTATATGCTATTCAAGACTAAGCATTTTCTGCTGCCTATGATGAAGTTTTCAAACATAGAGTAAGCCCCCTGACTGACCTTCTGGATTTGTGTAGGATCTTTTTAGCCGCTGGTTTGGCTTTGTGCTTCAGCATCCCACTGTTTCATTATAATTTCCAGAGCAAGGAAATGAAACTCCTCACTTCCTACCTTTCTGGGGTTTGAGGTAGAATTTAAATATTTGCATCTGAGAAAGTGTCAAGTGATTTGAGAGGCCCTACGTTGAGAACTCCCCTCAAGACAGGTCTTTGTTCTTGCTCTTACAGCACTTGACCTAGCTATATCATTATAAACCGTGAAAATTAGGGCAACTCGTGACTCCATGCTGCAACAGACAAGGAGTTTTGGCATACTGCAACTGAAAGAAGTGTGATTTCAGAAATATTGTTATCTACCTGAGACTACTCGAGTGTAGTTCCATCCATTGCATTTGATGTGGCATTGTTCTTGGGCCAGCACACAGGAACCTGGGATGGTTGGTGACATTCATTGGTTAGGTGTGCCCTGGATGACTTGTTCAAACATCATTTTGTAAGATGTCCCACTTCAGGGTGAATTCTTAGGAGCCATTCCTATGATGCGACTTGCTTGTATAGAATCATAGAATCACAGAATATCCCGAGTTGGAAGGGACCCATAAGGATCATCAGTCCAACTCCTGGCTCCACACAGAACCAGCCCAATCAGAGCACATGACTGAGAGTGTTGTCCAGATGCTTCTTGAACTCAGCCAGGCTCGGTGCTGTGACCATTTCCCTGAGGAGTCTGTTCCAGTGCCTGACCACTCACGTGGTGAAGAACCTTCTCCTGATCTCCAACCTAACCCTCCCCTGTCGAGGGGGGAGCTCCCTCCCGAGCTTCATGCCATTCCATTGGGTTCTATATCTGGTCACCAGAGGGAGGACCTTGCTCCCCGTCATGAGGAAGCTGTAGGCCGCAATGAGGTCTCCCTTCAGTCTCCTCCTCTCCAGGCTGAACAAACCAAGGGACTTCAGCCTCTCTTCATACGCCTTGCCCTCTGGACCCTTTGCCATCTTAGTTGCCCTCCTTTGGACACTCTCCAAAAGCTTTATGTGCTTTTTGTACTGTGGAGCCCAAAACTACACACAGTACTCAAGGTGAGGCCGCACCAGCGTGATGTAGAGTCGGATAATCACTTCCCTGGAGGAGGTGACAGTGCCGTGCTTGATGCACCCCAGGTCATGGTTGGCCTTCCTGGCAGCCTGGGCACACTGTTGACTCATATTCAACCTGCTGTTTACCAGGACCCCCAAGTCCCTTTCAGCATGGCTGGTCTCCAGCGTCTCATCGCCCAGTCTGTATGTACAGCCAGGGCTGCCCCTTCCCAGGTGCAGAATCCGGCACTTGCTCTTGTAATTGTATATTTATAAAAATCAGAATGATTTCCATCTCTAAGAACTACATTATTTGACACCTGACACAGTTGTATTGCCTCCTGCCTTTTGAGATGCTTTTCTTTACATCCTGTATTGGTTTTTTTTTGTTTACAGATGTCCAGTGCTATTGTATTTAATGTATATTTTGAAAATGAGAACAGATGTATTTAATATTTTACATGACTGCTAAAATGTAGCAAATAGTTAACATAGAAAAAAAAAACTAAATTCCTGTCTTCCTTTTAATATGCTCTCTAATGTCTGGGAATTTTAATCTGGGGGTGGTATCTGCTGTTGGATTGTGACTACCAAATGCCGTGTGTGTAAGTTGGAAAGTTTTGATTCAGCCAGCTCCAGTTGTCTTTAAGAGTCAGAGTCCAGTTTTATTGAAGAATTAAGATACTGTTTTTTGGTCAGTTCTGTTTGGGACTGGGACATCAGAACATGCCGATGCATTTTGTTGGTAGCAGAGGACAAGACTTTTGAAATACTGCAATTGTTAGAGCAGTATCAGGAAGGTGATCTCTTCCTAGCCATCCTACACATCAGTAGTTATTATTAAAGGTAAACCAAATATTATGGTTGTTTTTTCTACAGTAGCAGTGAAAGCACCATTTTCAGTGCATATTTAGTGAAGACCTGTTCGACTGATGTCTTCTGCTTCTTTATTCTGCCAGTGTGTGTGTAGGTTCTTTGTGAGTGTGTTATCGCTCAAACACCAGTAGCATCTCTAAAGTCATGACATTTTTAGATTTTGCAGGGAGTAGTCTATAAATTTCTTAAATGTTTGTGGGAAATAAACATAAAGGGGCTTTCTTATTACCTTTCGTTAAATGCCTCTCTGGTTGGCCTCGGCAAGTGAAATGTTTAATACAGGCCTATAAATGTAGGACTATAAATACATACTCCTAGAAAGTTCTGAGCCCAAGAACATCAAGCAGCAGGAGCCTTTTTATGTGGCTTCATACAGTGCATTTAGTTAATATACTCCTTACATGGTTTGGCTGAGGTATATGTGTACTCCTATAGTGCTGTCTCCCTGCCTGGTTTCCTGACAAATCTAGTTTTGCAGCCTGGGTGAACAGACCCTGAAAACAGAGTTAGATCTGGAATCAAAACACTAAATGGGGGGAAACTAAGAATTAGTTGGTTTTGCAGTTTTTAGGTATATGTAGTATTCAGTATTGCCTTTGGCAGATGTTCTTGTTTGAAAGCTCACTGAGTCAATATTAAGTTAAGATTTTAAGGAATCTGAAAATACCAAATTGTTTCTCACTCTTTCCTGCTGTTGACCAGGCTGATTTCAGATAACTTTGTCTTGTAGCTTCCTGGCAAACGTTTCTGAAAATTCTATCACATTTATGTTCTGTAGAAACCTTTTACCCCTCAAAAATTTTACAGTTGATCTCCATTGGAGAAAGATATTTTTAGCAGCTGTCTTTGAAAACTACGCTTTTAACCAGGATGAATTCCCAGTGGTCATCAATAAATACAGAATTGTTTGCAGTGGAGTACTGCAGCTGGCTTTTGAAGATACATTTGCTATAGTATTGCTCAGACTTCTTAAAAGATGATCTCAGATAGCTTTTAAATTTCATATATCATTTCATATATCATAATATCACTCTATGAAATTTGGTGAGAACATGTTTTCCTCCTTTTCATGATATAAGGCTTGATCCTGCATGATGCAAAATGCCCTATCCAGGTGTAGCAAGGTGCTTATGCACATGAACGAGCTAGAATTGAGTATATAAGCCAGGCTTATGAATGAGCGAGACCCACTGACCTTGGTGTTAGTCTTAAGCAGGTGTTCGAATGCTGAACTGGGATGAGAACGCTCAGCAGACCTGAGACACAAGTGTCGGCCAGTAGCACAGGTAGAGGAAAGGTAACATTGCCCTCAGAAAACGGTAACTTTTCCTCCTTCTTTTACTTCCAGGTCCTACTTAGACATGTATAAGGTGATAATATTTAGTTACCTCTTCTGGTTTGTGCTTACTATAATCTTCATAACTGGAACCACAAGGATCAGCATATTCTGCATGGGCTACTTGGTAGCCTGTTTTTATTTCCTTCTCTTTGGTGGAGATCTGTTGCTGAAGCCCATCAGGAGTATTTTGCGTTACTGGGACTGGCTGATCGCCTACAATGTCTTTGTGATCACAATGAAGAACATCCTCTCGGTAAGTAGCTGCTGCCTTTCCTCTGCCCTCAGCATTTTGGCTTCATTGGAAGTGTGCACAGTGTGTTAAGTGGTCATTAAAAATCCTTTTTCAGGACCACAGCCTTCTACAAGTGCAAAGCAGGCTCCATTTTAATTCACAAACTGCAAGTGCATATCCAGGGAATGGTAATGCATATACGTTATAGGAAAACATGCACCCTTGTGTTCGGTCAGGCTCTGTGAAAGCTTACAAGCTATTTTCAAAGGGCCAGGTTCTGGTTCCTTTGCTTGGTAAAGCCACTCCTCAGAAGTCGTGTGAAAATCACAGTGGAGCAAGAAATGAGTAAGAAGTGCAAGATTACTCATACCATTGATAAATAGTGCACATTTAATTAAGCTTGTTATTTAAAACTAGAATTTTCAAGCCCAGTACTAGATGCAGTTGTCATGTGATGTAATGTAATTAGTGAAGTTAATTACAGAATTACAAACTGTGTTCCTGTTGCTTTTAGAACTAGCATGAAATTCAGGTGAAAACAGATATATTTGATAATTAAATATCAAATTCTTCCACAAAATATTAAAGGTTTTCTTACATTAATTAACTCTTTAGAATGGATTCTTGCAGTAGCACTGATAGGTGATTGAGACAAGCCAGTTATTTAAAACTTTTTGAAAGATAAATTTAGATTTATTCCTGGCAATTGCTTTTTAGCTTTGAACATTTTTAGTGCTGGACTGCAAAAAGCAGACATTTTTCTTTTAACATTTATATAAGTCACTGTACTGAAATAAAATTGATTTATGGGTGGTTTGAATTTGCAAATGTTCTAAATGCTTACATATGTGCTTCATTTTATGCTTGGGAATTCAGTGGAACTACGCATGTGTTAAGCTTGTCCATGTATGTTTGCAAGATTAAGTTGGTGAGTTATAAAAGTTGCTTAGCTGTCGCGTCACATCACGTACCAGACCTATCACTTTCTCTGCAAAAACACAAACAAAACCCACATACCTCCTGTCTCACTGGTAATCAAAGGAACAAATTCTTGCTCTTTAAAAGTGATGTGTGCCACTGGTAAAGACACTCTTTCTTCTAATCTCTGTTTTTCTAATGAGATATAATACAGCCAATGGCAGTCACTATATTGTCATATGAAGAGGTGCAATACTTATCTCTATTTCTGCTATATATTATAAAACAAAACTGTTTTTTTACTTTCCAGATAGGAGCATGTGGCTACATTGAATCATTAATTAAGAATAGTTGCTGGTTGATTCAGGCATTTAGCCTGGCTTGTACAGTTAAAGGCTACCATATTCGTAAGTACAGCTCAATTTTCTTCATAATTTTCTATGAACGAAGAATCATCTTCGAAATCTTCTGTCACATTTAAGTGGTGCCCCTGCTGACACATTACCTTGTGAAAACATGATGCCTGAAAGTTCGTTTGAGACAGCTTGGTCTTATATTGACTAGCAAGAAAGAATATTGAAAATATTTCATAGAACCAGAGGAGACACATGTACTGAGAGAACTACCAACACTCCCCCACACACATGCCCACAACCACTGTTTGCTGTAGATGAACAATGTGGTGATACCAGCATTTAACACAATTTCCCTGTATATGCAGGTGATGTGGTACTTGAGGGTATAGTTTCACTGTACAACTGGGGCTAAAACGTCAGCTCACCTTCACTGCAAGGAGAGGCCACCTTTGCCCAGCTGCAGACTCCCACTGCCTGCCAGGTCTTATGTTCAGTTGCTCCAAGTGTAAACCAGTTCAGCTCACTGAGCTGAGGCTAAGCAAGCGTCAAAGTGGTAATTTTTTGCAGGCATATTGAGTTTAGGCTATTTTTTTTTATGCTTCTCCTCACATTTGTGGCGGTGACAGGAAAGGAGTGCATAGTGTGTGAGGAGGTGAGAGAAGGGACCAATGAAGTATGAGGGGGAAGACACTTCACCTCTCAGTGATCTACTAATTTGGTTCCATTTTGTCGTGACACCCTGGCTTGACGGTTTGAAAACACCTGACTTTTTTCCAGTGTTTTTTTTTTTTTCTGAATTTAAAGAAATGTTTCATCCTAGTGAGTCTGCAGCAAAGTTCTGAATTCCTGCCTTCGTTTCTGATCCTAACAGAAAAGTGGGGAATAGGACAAAAGAAAGGAAATACAAAGACGCAAATTCACAAGATAAATAGTGCCCCATAGTTCTTGTATTACCCTAAATGTTTTGAGCAGCAGCAGCAACTTAAGAGACAGGTTTCTGACTCCCCAGGGGATGGGCACAGCAGGCTTTGAAGCTCTTGGAGCTGGACCTTCCAGACCTGTTAGACTGGTTTGCTTGATTGTAAAGCCAGCTTTGAGCCAGAGTCTGTCCCTTGAGTCCTTCTACTCCCTTCTATAGGGCAGCGTAGGCCATTTAGTTTATAGTCTAGCTCCACAAAACCAGTTTTAATTTTTTAATGTTCCCAAGAGAATTGTCTTCTAGAGAATAAAGAAAGAAGGAAAGAAAGAAATAGCCCAAGCCAAAATCTAGAGGTAGGAGGAATGGGATTTCCTCTCTGCATGTCTCCTCCTACCCTAAAGGAAGCAGTTTTGTGGTTTCAAATATTTTTTCTCTTATGCAATGGAAAGAAACATTGAACTGAGTTGTGGAGAGGAAAAATAAAAATATTAGGTGGTGGCAGTCAAAAAATTATTTTGACAAAAATAAAACACTTCTTTTTCATGTTGATAGTGTTCTTAATAGAAAAATGAGACAAAAAGTCACTTTGAAATTATAAAGAATTGAAACATATCAATTTAAAAAATACTGAAATAAAATATTTTAGGCTAACAAAAAATACTTATTTCACATTCTTTGTTTTCAAGTATTTATTAGAATAGGGTGAATTTGTTTGCAAATGGTTCACTTTTGATGAATTCTCAGTTTTCATGGGATATCACATTGCTGGAAGTTTTCCAGTTTGCTGTGAAAGAAACTATGGTGTACTTCAACCGGAAATGCATGTCAGTTTTCTTAAGAAAAATCTAATTAAATTACCTCAATTCAAATAATTTTAAAGGCTAAGACTATTTAATTGATTAAACATTATATACATTAATACAACAGTCCTTGTTCTGATGGTGTCTTTTTTCCAGCAACCAATACCCTAGATTGTAAACTGCCCAGTGGAGAAGCAGGAATCATTTGGGACAGTATATGTTTTGCTTTCCTGTTGCTGCAGAGAAGAGTCTTCATGAGTTACTACTTCCTGCATGTGGTTGCAGATATAAAAGCTTCTCAGATCCTAGCATCAAGGTAACATAAAGTTTTAAAAGATGAAACGAAACAGCTAAAGTCTCTCATGGCTATAGTAGTTATTTGTTTATGATAGGTAGTACCAAAAGAGTCCTTTAACATTGGTTTAAACGATTCATGCTAAATTCATAATTGCAAACCCAACTCTGACAAAGCACATATAAGAAAAGAAATTAATTGAGAATCTGATAGGAATTACACCATCTTTCCTACCAAACACCATCTGCTGCTCTCATAGCCCATATTAAAAGCTGTAAAAGTTGATGTGTGGTGCAGCATTCTCTCAACATAAATATGTATGGAATTGAATGCCAAAGTTTCTAAGTCTGGGAAAGAAAACACTCTGCTACCAGAGCCTGTTTGAGACGATGGGCCTTGGAAATAAAGACTCAAAAAATGTCACATGAGGAAAAATACTGGAAAGTTAGGACATCTGACCATCAGGAAGACACTCCGGAAGCATCACATCACTAAACACTGACTAGGTGTGGCAAGGAAGTATCACCCTCTTTGGGCCAGTGACATTTTCCCACAAGCATCCACTCATAGCTATCACTAGCACAACAATCCTTCTGGTTTTTAATCAGAAGAAAGATCAGCACTGAAATTCTGATTTTAATTTCAGTGATTTCTAAGGAATTACTTTTGGAATATTGGATTAAATGTATTGAGGTGGTTTGTTTTTTTCCCCAAAAAAACCCATATGGACATGGATTTCTGTCTGTGTTTGAGGGGAAAATTAGGCTTACATTTCCTGAAAGGAGGTATTTTTTTATCTTCCTCTTCTTGCCCTTCCAGAGATTACTTTAAAAAGGGGTCATGTTTGGCTGCCCATACTGCACAAAATTCACCACTGTAAAGAGAGATACCAAAAAATCTGTACCTCCATCCCACATTGCCTCTGTCAGAGTTTTGCTCTGGGGTGAATTCCACTGCTGATGCCCAAGATTGCTGGATACTGGCTTTTGTAGCTTTTTTGGTATACTGTGATCATAATGAAAATAGCACAAAGCAACATGAGTATCAAAATGCCTCCTAAACTGGAAGGTTTGCATCCAGAAGGACAGAGCAGATGCATGTAAATGGCACTGGGCTGGGATGGAAGAAATGTGTTTGGTTCCTACTTCCAGCTTTTGTGTCTTTTGGTAAGTTACTGACCCTACCCAGGCTTGAGTTCTTCAGCAGCAGAAGTGGAGGCATACTGGCCTGTCAGGAGATTTGTAAAGATAGATGTATTAATGACCAGGAAGTGCCAAGATATTATAGGAAGGAAGGTGATATAAATATAGTGATATAATTAATTTTTTTAGTATTTAGTAAGCTGCTTGCCTTGCTAAAGTCCAAGCTTTGAATTACTTTGGCAATGGAGAAGGTCAGGTTTGGATTCAGACAGCATGGTCTGAGCCTGTCTTCTAGTTAAAGTTAATATTGTGAAATACAAATACCCCACCCAAAAAAGATTAAATTATTAAATTGTGATTCAGACAATAGCAGTGAGGATCCAGTCACAGTTTTCAACAGTCCGTAAGAATTTAGGAGTAATGAAGTTGCTGAAGAGAACATCTCCTTCTTTGTTGTACATTACCACACTTTGAGATGGTAATGATGCCCAGTCTTGAATGTATTCTTTTGAAAAAATGTAGTTGTGGTTATCCTGAATATTACATTGAAGAATGATTAATCTCACAGAAAACGGTTGAAAAATTAATTAGAAGTGGACTTCTCAAACTATAGCTGTTCTTACTGAATTCCTGACAAAAGAAAGGCTTTAAATCTATGCTACTTCTTTGAGAGAGATTTTTAGGCTCTTTGAGAGTCTTCAAGAGCTGATGTGAGAATAATGAAGAGTGGCCAAGACATGTGATCTGGACATTGAAATCAGTGAGCCAATTACATTTCTAATGAAATGCAGTTAGAAACCATATTCTTTTGGCACACCAGAAACTTGCTCAAGGATTTGTGTCATCAGATTGAAAGCACTGTAGTGTCCAGAGGGTAAAAGTGAAGCTGAAGCTATGCTCATCATGGTGCTAGATAAAGGTGGACTTTGCTCACAACTACGAGGGGGATGAAACAGAGGGACAAGGTAATAATAACACTGGAATTACTATAATAAAGACCAAACTTCGAAGGAGTGCAAGAAGCCCTGACTCGGCCTTGAACCCACCCATGTTCTATGTTCTTGAGAACTAGAGACTGAATTCCTTGAACAGCTGCTAGAGGAACTTCCAGGATGAGTAGGGATCACAGTGTTTGGTCCCAGATCTTGAAAGGATAAATATGTAAAGAGTGAGTGTCGGGAAGAGGAAGCCACGCTCTTCTGAATGTTGTGCAGTGATAGGACAAGGGGCAACGGGTGCAAGCTGGAGCACAGGAGGTTCCATGTTAATATAAGGAAAAACTTTTTCACTGTGAGAGTGGCAGAGCACTGGCACAGGCTGCCCAGAGAGGTTGTGGAGTCTCCTTCTCTGGAGACATTCAAAACCCAACTGGACACGTTCCTCTGTGATGTGCTCTAGGTGGTCCTGCCCTGGCAGGGGAGGTTGGACTAGATGATCTTTCAAGATCCCTTCCAACCTCTAATATTCTGCGATTCTGTGATTATTCTGGAGTAATTTATTATTTCTTTCAGACCTTGGATTAGTTTTATTTTATGCACATGGGGTTTTGTACAGAGGTAGCACAGAGTTCTCTGTGATTAACTGGCATAAGGAAAACTCAGAAACATTAAATATTTCCTTTATTCCTTTCTTATGTCCTCATTTCTGCTGTAGGGGTGCTGAACTTTTCCAGGCTACAATTGTCAAAGCTGTAAAGGCAAGAATTGAAGAGGAAAAAAAATCAATGGATCAACTGAAAAGACAGTATGTATTTAGTGTATTTATATATAGATACACACACATATGCATGTATTTCTTTTATAGAAATGCTGATTAGGTTTTGAAGTATGATTTTGCAATTACAAAAATTGCTCTGTGGGCATTCAGAAATCTTAGGTATTCCAATATTATGAAGTTTTAGAATAATCTTTTCCAAAAAACCCCAACATACTGCATAATCTAAACTTTCATTTAAACATAGAATTACATTTCTAGGACCAAAGGTTGTGAGGTTAACATAAAGAATCGGAGTCGAATGTACTGATTTACTTGCTACCCAGTGAGCCTGAAATTGTAATGTAAACAGATGTTGCCTATAAATTAAGAGAGAAGATGTGAACCCTCCTGCTTATTCTGAAAGATCTTCTAAACCTTAGAAATGCAATGGTGACAGATTAAGAAGATCAGCTTTTACCTGTTCCAGACCTGCATATCATAGCAACATGACCATATAATCTTCTCTTAAAGAGATGATCTGTATCTGTGCTGTTTTCTCTCTGTTAGAGGTCCAGCGCAATAGTAGTTTTGGGTTATCCTATTTTGTGTAGTATGAATGCATGCAATGTAGATGAAATATGGGGGACAAAATCTGTCTTTTTTCCTCTTTCTTTTCTTCCACCAATTATCCTGCTGTTCTCTCAGTTTGTCTCTCACCATCTCTCAGAACAGGAGCACAGTCAAATGCAAATCCCCCATGAAACTTATCAAAAGAGTAGCCAGATTACTAACGAGAAGTGCCACATTAACCCTGACTCAGTTGAAGGTGTAAGCCTAGATGGTTAGAAAATAGGAGACTGAGACACAGGAAATGGATTTAAAACACCCAGAACTTTGAACAGCAAGGGCCTAGTTAGTGAAGGTGTGGTTAAGAGCCACCTAAATAGCCTGAAATCCCTATGGGCTAAGGAAGCTGAGTAACATCCTGGCCCTGCTGCAGTGGGTGACAACATTGTCATTGACTTTGTCATTATTAGATTTTTGTTCTGTATATCTGTATTCCTGGTAAAATTTGCGGGATGCCTGTTGCTTCTGTTTCATTTGTGGGTCCTCCTTGAGTGTTTGAGTGCAAAATATGTATGTTTACCTTCACTGAAAACATTTGTATTGAGCTTAATTGGCCCGGCCAATAAGACACTCTGCTTTCTGTTGGGTGCAGCGAGCATGCATCTTTAGTAACTACACAAAGCTTTCAAAACTCCTCAACCACCATGCATGAAAAGCCGTAACTACTTCATTACCAGACATCAAAGCTCACTCCTGACAGCTTCTTCCACACCTGCACAACTGAAGAAGCATCAGAAGGCTGCAGGGACCATGCTCCCTACCTGCATGCCTGGAGTTTCCCACCAGATGATGTATTGGGCTGTTGCTGGCACTGCTTTGTGCTTGAATCAGTCTGACTGAGGTGCTATGTTGGACCTTGTTCTCACCAGGAAGGAGTGGCTGGTAGGGGATGTAAGCTCAAGGACAGCCTTGGCTACAGTGACCATGAAATGGTGGAGTTCAAGATCCTCAGGGCAGAAAGTAGGGTGCACAGCAACCTCACTACCCTTGACTTCAGGAGAACAGACTTTGACTTCTTCAGGGACCTGCTTGGTAGAGTACCATGGGACATAGCCTTGGAGGGAAGAGGGGCCCAAGAAAGCGGGTTAGTATTCAAGGGTCACCTCCTACCAGCTCAGGAGCGATGCATCCCAACAACGAGGAAGTCAGGCAAAACACCAAGAGGCCTGAATGGATGAATAAGGAGCTTCTGGACAAAGTCAGACAAAAAAAGGAAGCCTACAGAAGGTGGAAGCAGGGGCAGGTAGCCTGGGCGGAGTACATAGAAACTGTCCAAGCAGCCAGGGATCAGGTTAGGAAAGCCAAAGCCCTGATAGAATTAAATCTGGCCAGGGAT